>JAUUEB010282912.1:0-13046 GCA_032362205.1 Clione limacina
TGTACTAGACTTATAATGTTCTTTCAACCTTACAACAGGCATAAGTAAACACACATTGATGGGATAACTGTCTAATAGAGTGTAATTAAAGTACATTATTAGATTTAAGTATGTACATATCTAGTCAGAATACCTGGGGACTTGAGTGACGCAGTTGAAAATAAGAATAAAGCATGCACAATCAGATCTTTAAAAAATATTTACGTTTTCGTTCATGTTTTTTTCAATCTGTTTAATTGCTGAACATGCATAACTGGTCGGATTTGAACTCAGACACTCACTCGTGCCATGTAATGTCGGTACCCATGACACAACCACCCGTCTGTTCAGTGGATTCGGTCACATCCCTTTTATCTGATATCCACATAACGGAACGTACATCCTGAAGTCACAAATCGAAAACTGAATGATCATTCTTTTCGATACGATAACCTAATAACTGCATGTTGACCAACTCCTAGATAGTTCTCATTGATACATAACCTGAAAGATCAAAAAATGACTGTCTCCGCACATAGTTCTCAGTGAAATACCATAGATTACAGCCGCTCTGTAGATATCTTTATTGATGAATGACGGGTTCAGGTAATCGGCACTGAAGTGAAGATTTCACTCACCAACACGTTAACAAATAATCCACTGACTTCGTCAAACCATCAACATGAACAACTCATTAACCCAGTCTTAGTAACAACAGCTAAATAATCAAGCCAATGTGTGTTTTACAATATGTCAACAATGTCTGTTTAGCCTCAATGTTTAAAGTAATCAGAGTTACGAGCATTACTACACAAGTGTAAACAGTTGATAATAGGATTGATTTGTTTTCAGATAACAGATTAATCAATCAAATAACGATCATTACCGGTTAAACAATTATCGATACTGACAGGTTATGTATTGCATTACGGGGGTAGAGAGTGTGTGATTGGCGGAACTGTTAATCTGTCGATATGAAACACCCGGTCATTAAAAACTGTATGTGTCAGTTGAAATGACCACTGACTTCATAATTAAAGCAAAAACTTATAAAGTACGAAACTCAAACTTAACGTACAATGTGTTTCGTAATTATTTAAAACTGCAACATTGGATAACATCATAAATATAAAATATATTAACATCTGGTCTGTTTGTGTAAATTGTTTTTTGAGTAATGCAGACTTCTTGTTATTAAATAAGCCGTGATAAGGCTAACAGAGGTATATAATACAAAATAAAGGCACGAAACAGCGAAATGTTAAAAACAACCTCACATCGGCTCAATTGACAACCAGAGTAAAAACAAAACTGCATAAAATGACAAGGAAGTTGCAACACACTATATGAGTCAACAGCAAGATTCGAATCATTGGCTGTTGTATTTAAATTTGCCGATATTATTTTAGGTCAGGGATCAGGGCTATTACCTCTGGACGAAAGATCAAAGACAGAATTCCCTGTTATCTCTGTGAGATTGAAGGAAACTCTCGAAAAATGTTGATAATCTCTTTGGTGTCATGCGACTTCTGGTGACGCGAGGGGTTTCCTAAGAATGTGGATTGAATCGAAGGAAAAAATATAATGTGTATGTATTATTGTCTAAAGATATTCCTACGCGTATTCCGTGTCTGTTTGTTGTCCATCGTAGCCTGAACTATAGTAGAATAGTAAGTAGTTCTTAAACTAACCAAAATGCTGGACAAGAGGATAAGTGTCACCGATATCAATATAGTGTTGATTGGGACTTAAAATATTCATAAGGAATTCAGAAAATCAGTAACAAATCTTAGTGAAAGCTGAACAACAAACGCTGTGTTAACCTAATTACTTCAGCCTATGTTTTTATGTATTGTACATTGTCTAACTGGTGTTTCTATCTCAGACCTGTCATGACATTGTCAACTTCATATGTTGACCACTTAACTGACCAGTGGACCATCACGGAGGTCCTGCTGAAATGACCAACAACGGCACGCGTGTCTTAATTCCTCTGATTGAGTTCATGACCAGCTACGATCGATACTAATGACAAGAACTTGATTGTACGGTGGAAGTGTTGGTCTGGGGAGATATTTGAGACTGTTTGTTTATATGAAATATTAAATGACAGATTGGCGATTGGCGTTGAGTTGTTCTTAGTTATACTGAACGCCAAAAGAAAGCAGCCACTCAATTAGTTTGCTATAGTTTTGGTGTTATTCTTTGCATTGAACTAATATTTTGCTCAATCATTTTCAGCACATCGTCTACCAACGTACTGAGTTTTTATTCATAAAGATAACAGAGCTACCCAGAAGACATGTATTCCAATATGTCTTGACGTTTTTGTATTGAGCAGAAAAAATAAAAATGATATCATAACAAATACACATATTCAGAAGCGACTGAGAAAGAATCGCAAACGTTCAGTCAATAAAAATAAATGACCTTGGTCAATGTTGAAATGGAAAAAGAAGGAAACAAAACTTAAATTGTCGTAGTCTCCGTATACAAGTTTTAAAACACCCGATAAAATGAACAAACGTTTACGTACTATATAACAGAAAAAAACAGAACAATATAAGGGGGGGGGGGGGGTGCTAGTGTTTTCTGGTGTAACCTGATTTGTTTTCACATTTTTACCATTGGAAATAACCCGTATTAAGTATTTCTGACATATTTTTGCTCTCATGTCGTAGACATAAATGAAGTATTTCTCACATTATGTTCAGCACTCACCTACTCGTTATCTGAGTAATTACGTTGTTTTAATAGCATATATCGTTTGGATATCGCATGGCATATTACATTTACTTTATTTATTATTGTATATTAATGAACTTCCCTTGTCGGTGATACATCATCCCAATGGAAGTTCTTTGTCGATGATGATTAATTTAATTCATAACATATCATGTTTAATGTAGCATTAAGATTAATTATATTTCAACATGTGACCCATCCTTTGTTGGCACGAGCATTAATATCAAATGTAATTTGTTTCTTGTTACCGGAAATGACATATGTCGGATCAGTTGCTAATTCAATTTACTTTGATATGATCGTCTCATCAGGGGTCAAGTTATTATCGCGTGATTAACATTTGACTAATTGACTTCGTCCGCTTCCTTAGTCATCTGTAATCATGATCACCTGAGCTCATCAGACGTCAGGGTCATCTTGCCTATCGATCTTCTAAGTCACCTAATCACAATCGATATACTCTCACCATGCTCTTGAAGGCAAACAAAGCTTGTTTTTTATCTTTTTTTTCGAGTGTCTTATTTTGCTCCACTTGGCACTGGATGTCCTTAAATGTGAAGTAACGAAACCAGCTGATTCCGTTTAATTGAATGATATCATTGTTGAGTTTATTTTAAACTATTATCACATCAATGTAGAAAGTCCTCTCACCTCACACGATGTCTAAAACCATTGTCACTCGTCACCATGCTCGGCAGTAAAAATCACATTGAAATATGACGCCCACAGAGAACATCACTTCTGTCCCCAAAACAATTGAATTTGACTGACAAAACGCGTCATGTCAAGTACCTATTGAGGTGTTTGACCCCAAACCTTTCAAGTCACCGAGCACACGACACCTGCAAATAATTTATTCATCCCTTGTCTGGTCATTCTGAGGTTACATAGACGTTAGATTTTATGAACATCATAAACATCATATGGTATCAGACGATTCATCATACTCTCAGGATATATTACTTGTTTTTAAAACAGATGCCAGAGAACGGAAGGAAGATGTTATCGTGACTAGCTGAGAGCTTATGGTCAGGTTGTGGTCAAACATGACAAATAAAATAACGATAATTAACATTCGATTAGTGTATTAGGGAAGTGTTCCCATATTTCGAAGATTAACGGTAGTTTGAATGGCTTCATTCACAAGATAATGACACTAAAAATGTATTTGACGTGTCCTCTTTTTGATAGAGTATGACATCTGTAAACTTAGAGTTAAATAAAACAGAAGCAAATGGTATGACCTTGGCAACTACTTCTCAATCTAAGTCACAGTTCTTTCTAAATATTTTCAAAAATATTGATAAAATAAACATAAGGTATGGCGCATTCATAGACCGTTGCTCACTAAGTGAGCGACCTTGGTTGCGGAAATGCATTCACCGGCATTGTTTATACAGATTAAACGATTTAAACGTGTGCACCTTTTGTGTCTTCTATAATAACGATGTATTTCTTAACATGCCTCGCTTCGCACAAATCACTGTACAATATAGAACTTCTTTTTTACGCCTAAGTACAAACAAAATAAATGTAATAATTAATTATACTTACATACTGTGAGCAAATATGATAAGAACTGAATACTTAGCAATGGACATAAAATAAGGAAGATAATTGGTAAAATTTAACAAAGGTAGGAAATGTGTAATGGTGAACCAGGTGTCGAATAAAGAGTCTTACTTTGACACATGTTTATAACTTTGCCAAATCTGTATCTTTTAGGCACATAAGTTGGCAGGAAGTAAGATAATTTATAAATAAAGTGCGAAATTGGCAAAGTTGTCCAGATTTGTTTGATGCACATTCTTTAGTAAACACCTAGTGTATTAGTCTACACTCTCTGTTATAAGAATGAAGAATATTCGCACGTTCAATCTAAAATTTGAGCAAACATTATTTTTGAAAAATAGGTAAAGTTCACATATTCGTAAAACATCAGTGTATTTTTACAAAGCAGTTGTATCTATATTTATATATTCACTAAGGAGGAAAGTTTATTTATGAGTGTAGCCCAAGGTGTCAAAATTCATATGTTTTGGGGTGCACATTGAAATGACATACGTCTTTAAGAAAGCGATTTAAATTTCAACATAAACACATGTGAAACCAGATTTTTTAGACCACGCGTTAATCTCGTATTCCTTCTTTGTGCGCATGCCATCTGATAACTTCCTCTTGGGTGTATTTCGTCACTTCCAACATAGTTCTGGTAACTAGATGCTAGAAAAATAAACAATCTCCATGTGAACATCGTTAAATGTTATATTTCTTTCATCTTTTCCGTTTCTTTTACATGTCGATTGACTTAGGCAAAGTTCAATGCAACATTGACTTAATGAAGTTAGACAATGTTTTCCTTCTCCCTGTCTATGTCTCTTAAGGTTTCATGTTGATTGAAGTTGTGGTGAGACCGTCTGACTCTGGAAACATAACACAATTTGTTCATGTTTTGGATAGACATATTTGTTTCATGACCAATATTTATTTTATTTTAGAGTTACACAATGTGGTGTAGTGGTCTTTTATGTTCATGCCTCTCTTGCAAGAGCGTCAGGGTTTAAGACCTATACGGTGTTTAAATGGACGAACAGTTAACAGCAATTTGCTTTCACAAATTCACAAAACTGAATTCTGATGTTATTTTTACTGTGAAAATATTAATATTCAATTCTGCTTTATTATTTTTTTTGTTTACTAATGTCCCAAAAAGATTGCCCCCACCGTTGGTTTTCATACTCACACAAGCGTTCGATGACATATGAGCCAGTATTTCTCTCATCCTGAGTCCACAAACACACCAGGTTCTTGTACTAGAACCAAACCGGAAACTGTTCTGACCCGGATTTCCGTGATCGCCAGTCTACACCCCATCAACTGTCAACAACAGCGGCGTCTCAGAATTGGTTGTCCTCAATCTAAATTTCAGCTGATTGATTCATCTCTAATGATTCCTCTCGATGAATCGACTTGTTCTTTGACAAAGTTTGACCCATTCACGTTTGCTCACCATGTTGGTCACAGTGTGTTCCAAATATCACCTTGTTATGTGCATGAGGAGAACCATGCAGCACATCATTATGTTTATAATTTACCGTGTGTTTATCTTATTTTTCTACTCAGAATTTGAAAGCAACTTCATGATTTAAGACTCATGACATCAGAGGAGGGTGACCTACATTTTAAATGTTTTCTAATTACTTGAATAAGCATACATTTATTTTAATAGTTCTTTTATTTTTATTTTTATAGTTCTTTTCTTTTTTAATTTGTTTCCTTTTTCGGTTATTCATTTTCTACCTTTTTCATTTAACTTCTTCGTTTCATTCTATTTTCTTTTTCTTTGTTCATTCTTTAATTTTCTTTTTTTCTTATCAGCCTACCTTCAATCGTACCTACCGGTTTGCCTGTATGCCTGTCTGCCTGACTGTCTTCCTGCAGACGGACCGACCGACCAACCCATCGACCGACCCATCGACCGACCAACCGACCAACCGAACTACCACTCTTCCAATCGAATGACCGAAAGTCTGTTATATAACATATCTGATTATCTTTTTTTTTCATACCACTTCATTTCTTAACTCAAATTATTTTCTTATTTCATTACATATTGTGTTTTGTTACAGCTAGACTGAAGTCAGAAACACTTTGCTCACTTTCCTGGAGTGAAACTCAAAATTAAAAAAAAACTTCCACCTGCGAGGGCATCATGTACAACATGTTACCCAGAATGCAGCTGCTCCCTAATGTTGTGAGTGCTACCCCTTGAGTAAGCTGAACACATGTTTATTCCACAAGCTGAATGGAAATCATGAACGGTTTACCAGACCAACAAACATTTTCGATATAGAAAGTAAAGTGTCTCGACAGAATACCACGAGGAGTTCACAAACACCTTAAAACCGCGGCGCCTAAAACAGTAGAACGCGTGGCAGGACGCTCAGTTAGCAACACAAACCTTATAACAGCGAGGCAACTCACAAACGCGAAAAGTATCGATTCTTCACACACGTGGGGTTTTCATAGAAATAGTTATGAAGTCGTTGTAAGTTTGCTTTAAATTTATATAACGTAACTTGTGTATGTTTTGTAAAATCACAAAACCTTTATGAGTTATGCCAAGTGGAATAAAATGAAAACTTGCTGGCTGAGTTTAACTACCCAATTAATTGCAAACTCGTTAGATACCGATGGATGAATATCGATCTCATTAAAACTCGATCGACATTCATTCATCGATATCTAACTTGTTCCAATAAATAGGGTAGATAAAGTCAGCCAGCCAGTATTCACTATTTATTGTACAGCGTTGTGTCGTACTGCTATGTTTTTTCCCACGAGCCGCCATATTATTATTTCGTTCTTAAGTTCTATTTTACTCTCCAAATAAGTAACATCTGTTTAATCCTGGCAATGTAATGAGTCGATACGATGAATGTGAATCTTCTTTTTTGATTTTGATAATACTACATATTTTATTTTTGAAGAGATATAAGCTGATTTAGTTATTGAATCCAATTATCATTCTAATTCCGTTCTTAAACACCTTAATTCTCAAAAAACAAATAAGTATTTTCAAAAATTCACAAATATAACAGTCATTATTTCTACCCTTTCAATTCTTACCTACACATTGTCTTTGATTACACATCAAAGAGCTTCGAGAATTCCAACCGGTCTGAGTTCCTCAAGAGACATGACCCAGTAATTATATTACAGGTCTGATGATGCAATCGGTAATTGAATTAGACTGGAACAAATACCGTCTATGCCTTGATTCGCTTCTTGGTAAATACAGATAATTACTTCTTCATGACCAACATACTAATTGACCATTCCAAAGACCAGCTGACTGTAACGTACAATACAAATGCCGTTCCGTATTATTTCATCATAGGTAGTTCGTCAGTTGTGTTTTGATCGATTGACATCTTGTGTAATTCAACATGTCAGATGTCATAAGATAACTCTCGTTTTATCTGTAGATACAATAATACATGTTATTTCCAAGACCACGATAGTGTAAATAAAGATACATTCTGAAGACCGATATTGTTAATGTATAAGAATTACAAAATGACGCCAAGGTTACACAGTAATTAAGTCATCAGGATTGGAAGCGGACATTGGGTTGTTTGAATCCCAGTCGGGCTATGCATACCTAAAACTATTCAAAATCAATTTAGAACTGGCAGGGATTAGGACGATCTGTCCAATGAAATAAGCGCCTGTCAACATGAAGACGTACGTGCTAAGACTGGTGTGATTGGAGTCAGTAAACTGGGAATGGCCTTTTAGTTGATCTTGATCAAAGATTATAAAAGTAAATTAATTTTGAAATCGTTTATGAACATGCTAGTAATTCTCTACCTTCTGTATCTCTGTATAATAAGATCTTTTTACGTGAAATGTTAAGGACAAAATTTGGTATCAACTGGTATGAAATTTAAGTTTTTAAACTGTTTAAAATCTAACACCTATATGATATACACATTCTTTCATTTAAGACTAATACTACTGATATTTAACCGGCAGTCAACGGCTTAGTCACAGACATTTTCAAGTTAAAATGGAAGAAGTGACAGTTGTTAGAAACTGATAACTCCACTCATCAATATATTCCTCTGTAAATTATTTCGGCGCCTTCATCTCTCGAAAAAGAGAGAGTCTTCAGGATATTGACAAGACTTGAATACTGATGAGCTTCTTTGAGAACGTGACAGTTGTTATGTAGCGACCCTGGATTGTCGTCCTTATCACTCCGCCCATCGACGTCACCAAGTTTGGTGATAACAATAATTCGTGTTTTGATCCCAAGTTGCTGTTCAATTTGTTCATTCTATACCGTGCATGTTGACAATATCCCAAGTTGAATATGATAAAACGAGATTTATAGAGACATTTGAAAAATTATCTCAGTTTAAGCAACCAAAATTGTGTCATTACAATTTAGGAAGAGAGATAAATAGAGAGCCAATGGTACAAAAGAAAGAGCTATATTGCCAGAGAACTGAACAAAATATCATGGTGAGTAAAAGAATGAAAGGAATGGTCGAGAAAATAATAAAGGCAAAAAGATAGAGATAAGGAGTAAAAAGTTTTTTTATTTTATATCAACTATTGACGAAATTAATAACACCTTGCGTGAAATAAATATTGTATTTCACACGTTTAATAACTATATATGCAAATAAGCTTGGAAGCAAAAACTGCACATTGGGGCTTTTTGGCGACACGACGCAAGACGTCAAATGTCTGTTCATGTTTTTACCACGTGTGTCGTTCATAGGTAAAGTAATATTCGTACTTTTGTATTTGTCAGTTTGCTTTTTTTATATTTATAAAACGTATATTTTGTTTTGTTTTTAAATCATAATAGTAGTTAGGATATGAAACAAAAGGAATACACCACTTTTGTATTTTGATATGGTTTGTATTTCCTCGTTGGTTCTGATAAACAGAAAACAAATAACTCAACAAGCATTGTGCTTGTTTATTGTGTTTATCAGAATTCACGAGGAAATAATAATTATATCAAAAGACAAGCGGCTTTTTTATATAATGCAATATTTTAAAACATCAGAACCCTTCTATTATACGGTCACATACTAGAATATATAGTTTTGCAGAAATTCACGAGAAATATTGCTTAAATACAATTATGTCACAACGCTGATGAATGATCTTCTATCCCGATAAAATCAATCACTTTTATTATCACTTGGTTGCAAAAGCACTTTTTGAGGTTATTTTTAAACTGGATTTTCCCTTGATTTTGGGATACTATATAGGAACCGATAAGACAGGCAATAACAGCAACAAACACAAAGAATGTAGTTTAATTAGACAGTTTTGTTATGAAGGTATGGCTGCAATTTTGTTTTGTTTAAATTTTCTGTCATAAATTGTTTTGCTCACGCTTGTTGCGCGTAAAACACATTATAATCGTATGTTATGTTTTCTTTAAAAAAAACATGAAAACATGAAGCTGAAGTCTAACTGACAATAACACCATATCATATGCACACGTTTATAACAATATTTGATAATTCTTCGAGAGTTTTGACGAGTGTTGGAATTGTGAGAGGTTGCCAAATTGTGAAATTGATACTGATACACGCCTCGTTAGTGAATATTTCTCAGAGAACACGTCTTATTGAGTATTCTTTATTTTTTGTGTGGAGTCTCCGTTTTCCGTCGCTACGTCAAAATCAGCAAATTGTGACGGATGTTACTGTCTGGCTGCAATGAGAAAAGTGTATTGTATCGTTCTCCTTCATTCTGTTCCCCAATTTTTAAACACTTCCAACCCAAAGTTGCTGTTCAAGTTATAAAATCTAGATCTTGGAAATATCCTGAAAATGCATAGAGTGAATTGTAACGTTTTTCTATTCGTCCCTCTATGTGTTGTTTTTGGGTTCATTTATATTTTGCGAAGCTGACATTTAAAATGAATATCAAAATAAAGGTGGTATAGGCTTCCCGATGTTTACAACAATCACCTATATTATTTAAAACTGTTATTGTTATACTGATCCGCCCGATTACAGTATACTATGACTTTGTTAAATTAAAAAAACACCCTATATCCTGCATCATAGTCATTTTTGATATAAGTAATGGTGTAAGGCATTGCTGTCTTCTCTCACCTCGTCTATTCAACATATAAAAAGAACATGGATCTCAATGTCAAAATTTAAAAAAAAATGCAAATGAATGCATATAGAAGGGATAGAAAGCCAACCAGAATAAAATGCTAACATCAAAGTACATGCCACTGTTATAGAAAGAGTTCAGAACTTTGTATCTGACATACCTAAACAAGATTAGTTAAGGCTAAACAAAAAAATATACAACTGAAGAACATTTGAAAAGACAGAGTCATACTACCTAAACACATGGAAATCAGTCTTTTCAAATATTAAATCTGGCCAGTTGAAATGTGTGGATGTGAAATGTGGACCTTAGTGAAAGAATAGTAGAACAAAAAGACAGGTGACAGATGAGGGATATATATTAATTAAGATCATGATCAAAGTTTAATATACAAGACCGTATGCAAAAAATAGCTCCATCAATAACAAGCCGATTAGAAAAAAAAATGCAAAAAACATAGTTTTTTGTTCGCAATAACTTGTTAATCGTCGGTGATGACAGGAGCATAGTTCATTGGAAAATTAAGAACATGTTCTGGACCATAACCATACGAATGATGCATCTTTGGAAAAGTTTATAATTTTCTACAGTTGGACCTAAACGTCTGCTAGTCCTCTTTTTTAAGCGCGTATAATCTCCAATAATCTACACCACTATCTGTCATAGGATTCCCCTCGACTCCATCCACAAAAGTACACATTCACGAGTTTCCTCAAAAACAGGTGAAATCCAAGCAGAACGCCATCATTGAACGTCGTGGGAGGTACCAGTTTCGAGGAAGCATGTTTTCATTCAGCTATATCATAATTTCTTCTCGACTCTTTGACTTTTACAATGTTCACAGAGGAATCAAACAAGGTAAAATGATGGAAATTTATCGTCATGTTGTTGAGACTCACACACAAAAATGTGTTTACCGCCCTTGTCGTTACCCCAGGGTGTGAGTGAATATCTGCGTGAGATCGTCAAAGAAAATACGCTTCGGGATAGTGGAGTTTGGTGAGTACAGTATTTGGCGCCTTGTCGTCAAAACGAAAATGATACATTTTGTGGTTAAATGTGGTGTACCATTACATAAAGAGAAATGATGAAAGTGGAAGAAAGTGTTGCTCCTTTTATAATTCGTTTCTCCCTAGGTAAAAATTTTAAGACATTTAAACATTATTTTTTTGATTGATATGATGATGGTAAAATGTTATACATTTGTTTTTATTAAAGAGTGTGGAAATTGTAAAACGAACAAAAAACTATTTTGGTCCTTTTAAAAGCAATATTTTTTAACTGTCATAAGTAACTCTTACAAGAAAATGTGTATGCACTTTGAAAGTGAATTAAGTCTGCAGTCGGACATTTTTCCGACTATAAACTCAGTATCAGCAATCAATTCCGAATCCGATTCAGGGTATGAAAAGTTTTTAGTTTTCAAACTTTTCTTTACGATATGAGCAATTTTCATATTGTTATCACATATACTCATCAAAAAGTCGAACGAATCAAGAACACAAAAAGACGCACTACTGAAAGGATTAAAATGAAATCAATAAATCCATATATAGTTCAACTACTTTTCGCCAAAATGTCGAAGTTTTTGTTTTTAATCTACTTTCTCACACATAATCCCTTTTTTTCTCTTACTGCCATTTATCAAACAGATACTATTCAATCCTCAATGTATTCTTCAGCCTCTTTAAGCGTTATATTTAGCATATAAAATGTCAACAAGGAGGTTTCGTGACGATACTTAAGTAGACTAGATATAGATTATAAAATGTAATACATTTCCCTTGAGACCGTTGGACGATGAATGTTACAATATATCTCTAATCAACTAAGTACTTTCTCTTTTCCTTTTTTTTTCCTTTTTCTTAATTCCTTGTCGTTCTTTTACTTTTAGCTTTCTTTTTCATTCTTTTTCTTTTTAATCTTTTTGTGATTCCGTTCTCAATATATCATTATTATATTTCTTAATCCCTGTTGTCCCTTAACACCAAATTATAACAACATAAAAAGGTATTAATAAACATCACCGACAAGCTTAGTATCTTCTCACACTTTTGTCAGTCAGATTTGAACGTCCACGAGATGTGACGGAAATCCCCAAACTGCCGTTCGGAAGTGCTAGTGGTCATTTCAGCACAAGGGACATATGGGTCCTAGTTATGATTGAGTGGTGTGTAATGAGTTCCACATCCAATGAAACATCTTAATGACGGAAAAAAAGAAATCATAAATGAATGAATAGACTTAACGCTAACGTATTATTTTGGTTTTGAGATACGTATAGTTTGAACCAATTGTTAGCTCATGTGCGGCTGGCCTATGAGGTATTATACAACGCTGTACATATAGTCAAACCCATTGGTATTTTGAATATTTTTATCGTCTACTAAGATTGTACACTCCAATAGATCAGATTAATAGTAAGCTCGTTAAAAAAATCAAACATTTGAAATTGTATTACATATTTAATGTATTGAATTGTTATTTTATACCATCCTGCTGAAATTCAAATAAACTGTGGGCAACAGAGTAAATTAAAATAACAAACACATCTTCCTAGTGCAATATATGAAAATTTGTCCAATATGATAACCCATCATCATCATATTTAAGAGAGAAAGAGAGAGAGAGAGAGAGAGAGAGAGAGAGAGAGAGAGAGAGAG
>JAUUEB010283023.1:0-13046 GCA_032362205.1 Clione limacina
AGCAAACAATGGAACACCTACTTAGTGGCTGCAGCCTTGGACCCACATGTTCAGACATTGATTTGCTGGAGTGCAACAATACTGCAAAAACATGGATTCAGTTTTACAGAGATAAGATATGATGATGATGTTAACATGCACAAGCAGAATTACTTCCTTCAATCTAAATTATGATGTGTAAGAAAATGTCCCTTAAAGAATGAAGAGCAAGACATAACTGATACCTGCAAGTTCCACTGAAGCAAGTAAAATCAAAGCTGTAGTAATACTCAAAATGGCGAAAGAATAAGACTTTTACTCAAAACTATTTTAGATTAATGTTCCACATACTCAGCCAAAGCTACAACTTGTCGTCTTGATGTAGATAAAGGCATGATCTTCTCAGACACTTCCTCTACATACTTGACAAGTTGAGGGTCAGAGGGCGGGGTGAAAGGAGCCTTCTCTCCAGCGGTAAGATTTTCTTCTCTCTCCTTCTGGGCAGCAAGCTCCTCTTCCCTTGCCTTCTCCTCTTTCTCTCTCTGGGCTTTGCTTTTTCTGAGGGATAAACATCATCATTAAACACATTGCTTAGGTGGTGAATCATTATGTAAAAAAAAAAGTAAGAAATAGTTTATTTATGAGGATGTTAAAACCACATCTCATTTACCCTGATATTACAACCTAAAATTATAATAACATCAAGAAATTGTTTTCTTCATTTCAGTCTAATAAAATTGACAAATAACAAATGTAAGTAAATCCTAACACACTAACAAGGGGTCAGCCTTGTCTAGTGAAAACACAATTGTTCACCGAGCAGGAAGTTTTTGGTTCCATTCCCAAAATTCCTCACTCTTGTTGTGAACGGCAATGCTGTTAATTAATTTTCATGACATTTATTGATAATTCATGAACATATATCATGCATGTAGTTGAAGCATTTTAAAACAAATTTTCCCATATGAATGAATTAACAGTTCTATACTATCTTATTTTTAATGTCATAAGATATTCAAACATTCCTTTCTTCAATAAAAACATCTATACAAAACAAAACCACTCAAAGATAATAATTACTGTTTATAAGTTGCTAATATATCTGCAATGACAGAAAAAAAACTAACTGGAGTAAATGTCATATTTGATGTTCAAGCTTAATGTCTACTAAAATTGTGATTCTAGATGTCATACAAGATCCATCAAATCATAATAGCCCGAACTAGAAAAATCATAATTTTCAAGACTATACTGCCCTTCATCATCTAAGGTTTAACCTTAATTAAATCACTTTAATAAGCAGTTTCTAGATAACTAAAAGAACAAGCAAATGCAACTAAAACATCATAATAAAAAGATGAAAAAACATGCTGCCATGTGAACTGTTTCCCTTGAACCCTGAATTTGAGATTTTTAGATATACAGTTGAACTTGGTCTAGGCGGCCAGTGATTATCAGCCCACCTACTGCAAGTTGCCTCTTACAGCAACTTGACCTTAAAAATCTTTTGCTTCTGTCATCGGCCAACGTTGAAAACGCCCCCAATTGCTCTACAGAGAGAATAGGAGTCATCAAACACGCATCTCTGGACTGACTCTATCTGTCGACAACTTGAGACCCTGCAGGGCTAATCCCTTTAACATCCCGGGCTTCAACATTTGAATACCGACCGCCATATTCATGCCTCTTGATCCAACTTATCTCAGCAGCAGCAACATCCGACGATCAGCCAAGCTTCTCATCACCAGCTGTCATTGCCGACAAGGGAACATTTGCCCGAGCAAGCTGATTCTCTATCACACATCCGGTTACTTGTTACCGGTTTGGCCGTAAATTTTTACCAGCCTCTTTCAAAAAGGCGAGTTGCCAGTCAAAACTGGCCGTTCAAATGCAAGTTCCGGTGCTTGTTTGTTGCATAAAATGGTGTAGGATGGCCACAGTTAGCAGTTTGCCGCTTACACAAGTGTAAAAAAGAAGAAAAACAAATGGTCATGCAAAAAGGGGGAGGGGCTGAATGAAGGGGTGCTTAGGGAAGGTGGCCACTCAGCAAGTTCAACTGTATTGTTCAAACTTACATAGTATAAAATATTCTATATTATCCTTACAAAAAGGTGATAAGTGTCTATGGTTTTATAGAACATGAGTTTGTTTGTTTCTATATTTTTTCATAGTGAATCAAAAGATTAAAGAACTGATTTAAATTTATTTTAACTGACCAACCAGAAATTATTATTTATGTTTAGAATAGAAAATTAAAGGAAATAGGCAAAAAGTTAGTGTTATTATCAAACAAAAGTTGGGTGTTTAATTATATTTTTGTTTTCACTGCCAAGAGATCATCCATCATGGACAACAAATATTATGAACAAACCCAAATTAAGAATCACACATGAACAAAAAAAACAGGGAAATAACAGATTTGTGCTCACTTTGGAGTATCATCCCTAGTAATAAATGAAACAATAGTATGAAACATATTAGTTACAATAATAAAAGAATACTAAACAATTATCAATTTATCTAATGCAATATCAGAGATAAACACTTTTTATTGATTGCTTGATGTTTGATTTATTTATTCTTGCCTGTATGTAGTCTCTGGCAGCTGCACTCTTATTATTTCCAACAACCAAATGATTTTCAACATGTGCAACTTGAAAACAGACCTAAATTTTATTTATGGTCTCCTATAAGACTATAACCTTGATCCTGCCTATCTAGATGATCTAATGCAGCATGTGTGCACTAGTAATGAACTATTTTTTGCAGGAGCATTAAGCTTTGTCACAATACACCAGGATAGCTACTTTCCAAACATTTCCAAGCATTACATTTTTCAAACTGAGGGGATCATATCACCCAATCTTCAATCATTAACCACACGACCAGTAAACCCCTTGGTAATAACATAATATTGATGATTAAGAAGATGTTGAATGCATAAAGTTGTGCAAATTGATAAAATAGTGTGGGGCAAGGGTAGGTTTTTAAAAACTGGTGGTTAGGGGGAAAATGGCAAAGTGAGTTGTCTAAAATCAAACTTTTTGCAGGTAAAGTACTCATATCAATAATTTAGTTACCTAAATAGGGCAAACTGCTAAAAATGAGCAGCTAATAATAAACTAAGAGCATTGACTATAGAAAGAATCTCATGGAGAAAGCGTATCCTACATCTAATCTACAAATTGGCTTTGTATTAATAAAAAATAAAAAAATAAAAATAAATAAATAAAATACTAGATCATAGAGAAACTCTTTTCAGAGACATAACATTGTTACTTTGTTTAATACTAACAGATCATTTTAAGTCACAAATAAAACTATTATAAAGATGTTTAATGATGCTATTTCAGCTAAAATAACATGGTGGAAAGGGGTATCGAGGTAGTATGAGTGATTTTGCTGAATCATGCTGGGGTGGGGAATGAATTGTAATAGTATTGATGTACTGTACAGTGAGTTATATTGGGGACTAGTACACAACACCACAATGTTTTGGGTTATGCAAATTGTATGATATCATGCATATTTAATAATCCATTGATCAGAATATTTCTCATAATGATTACAAATTTTGCATAAATGACAGATCTACAAATACAACCATTGTTCTTAAACAGCACTACAAGTTGACTGTCAAATCTATAAATATTTATTTTTGTTCCATACATGAAGCTAAAATATGATGCTACGCCACAAAACAGTTCACAAGACACCCTTTGTTGTTTTGAGATATTTGTTAAAACAGACAATTGGAAAATATTTTCAAAAACCTGTCTCAAACTCTAACTTATCTTTTGCTTGATGAAAACCAAAAGCACAAAAAATAAGATTTAAAAGGTCTTTATTGATGCTTTTTGAAAACCTTTCATTTTCTTTAAAAAATCGTATTTGATAGTGGATGTACTAACATGTCTATAACGCAGTCAAATATAATTCATTTTGATCAAATTGGTCTCAAATGAAAATCAAAAGGTTGCTCAAATGATGTTGCCAAAAACTCTATTTTTATCACAACTACCTGGTAAGACTTTGTGATGACACATCACAAATACTATGCAAGTCTGACAAAGACTAAAGTGTAAGTCAGTTTTTAATTTTGTGATGGTGATTGCTAAAGCTAACAAAGTAAATATCTTCTCATTTCTGAAGTAATTTAAACAAAGCATTTCAAAAGTTGATTTTTTTTTTTAAAGAATGCATTCTCCTGAAATAGGGATAAGAACAGGTGTTTACAGGCCTTTGAAAAGTGACATAGCAGCTAAAAGAATTGTTCATATAATAAATTGAGGATATCTTTTTAAAACAATTTTTTGTGAGTTTTCAGAATTTCATATGAGAAAATGAAGAAAATGACAATAATCCTTATTCAAATTTACCCCCTATGACTTAGGTTCTGATATTAGCAAATCTACTTGGAATTTTAAAAACTAATTTCTATCATATGTGGATGCCTTGATTTTTTATAAGTATCTGACATCCTGCAATAAACACCAGTCACTGTGGACATTTTTTGTGCGCACTTTCCAAAATACCTGGAGTCGGAAACTCCTGTGTAAACTGTTCCCATCATGTGCCTCAAATAAGAAAACAAATTATCAAGCACTCGCTTGAGTTGAATTGCACCTTAACAGATTTGCAATGCTAAGCATACAAAGGTCTTTGTTGAAGGCATACACACTTTAGTTTTTGTGACCAATTAAGCTACACCAAAATTATCTCAGCCTTACCAATTCCAGCTTAAGCAAAAGTAAAAATTATGCAAATTGTCTAGAGAAAATTTAGTCTTAAATGACTAAAATGTTCAATTAGTAGAAAGTAGAAGAAACTGTGAATGTCAAAAATTGTTTGGGGATTGTTATAGATTGAAATAACACCAGCATCAACTACATTTCAGACCAAATCATGCAATTAAGATCTACACTATGTGGTAACGAAACTCATAATTCTAAACTATCAACAGAGTCTACAATCTGCAAACAGGAATACATTATTCTGTTGGTCTCAAAACTACTGAAGATCAAACAAATAATGCCAGTTAGGCCAGACAGAAGAGATTGGTTAGCAGAGGAAGTGCAACACAGATTGTGCTCCCAGTCGACATTGTGGAACAAGATGGATTGTGCAGAGACATAAAAAACTAACTCTTCCTCCAGACGTTGCAGCTCCAGTTCTTTTGCTTTATCCTTTTGACCTTTCTTGCTGCAAAATGGGAGATGTATGACAAAAGGGATCAAATAGGATTCAACTACTGCACAATCAACTACTGTCAAACATTTTAAGAATGCAGAATATATGCCTTGAGGCATTGATGAGAAGTTTTATATGATTAGGATGTCTTCAATGTACTATGTCGTTAGGTAGTTAGAAAAAGTGTGTTCTTTAATTGAATAACCTCCATACTGTCCTCATGTTCTGGTTATTTTCTTTTTCTTCATAGTCAGATAACTTAAACTTGAGCACTATGCGGGCCCAATTTTTAGTATTGATTTTTTCATGCTCTTTAGAAAACTAATGAACTGGATATTTGTGATATTCTATTTTGAAAATGCAAAAAAAAGCAATGCACAATATTCAGCATCTACAAATATGCAGACAAAAGAAGCTGAAATACCTTAACCATAAAGAAAAACATGTCCATGTTTCCAGGTTTGATATATTCAATCAATTATGAGCTATTTAAGGCAGTAATACAAAAAGGCTATAGCATGACTAAAGGGATGATACAAGATGTGGATGGATAATACAAGATGTGGGTAGATCATTACCAAAAAAAATCTCTGAAGCATCTAAATACTTCAAAGTTTCTACATGTAAAACCAAAATACTTTGGGGTCCAAAACCATGACTAGCAAACATTTACATCTAGAAACTATTAACATATTACAGAAAGGCTGCATTGATGTACCCTTTTTTAGAAATATTCTCAGGGGACTCTCGTGAATTTAACCTGGGGGAATCTCGGGCATTTGCCCTGGAAGTTCGACCACCACTTTTGCTGCAAAAAATGAAGAAAGTAGTTGAAACCATCCAGTGCAAATCATGTAACATTGATAGGGAAAGCCATTTTAAAAAAATAGAATACTGTTTTCAATAATATAATTAGTAGAAAGAACCATACAAACAAATTACAGTCACGTCTTGGGCACTTAAATAACCTTATTGTATTGAAAGTGCTGTAAAAAACAAACCAAACCATACCATACAGTCAGGTTTATAAAAATTATTTTCTTAGTAAAACAACAATTTTACCATCAATTTCAAACATCATTTGTTATTTTTCCCAAACAGACGCAGAAGCTGCTAAAGAGACACTATTAAAACTTCAGTTATTATCTTATCAAAACGAGTAGACCTTGAGTGTTAATGCAGTGAGAATATACTTGATGAGTTGAACCTTATAAATACTCTGATAATTATGAGTGAATAAGCAAGTTATATTATTGAAAATTAAGTGATTGTGAGGACATTTCTTGAATATGATGATATAAATAACTTGATGCCATTTTGGAATATAAGAAAACAGACGACTGAGATAAGAGATTAATACACACCCTTTTGTATCCTTGTGTGATTTGTTTGATCTGGATGCAGTCCCCTTGGTAGACGTGTCTGTCTTTGATTCTGTTTCTGCAGCTTTCACCTCTTCAGGTTCATTGCTAGAAAGGACAATAAAGATAGAAAAATAGATATTACATAGTTATAGCTATACTATTGTGTTTAATTGTTTTAAAAGGAAAATTTGTGGAGATTATCTATGAATACAAAAAGTATGGGGAACTTGTCTTCTTAATCTATACCTGACTGTCGGTTTTAGTTCTTTGGCACTATTAATGCTATTGCATAATATAGAATTGTTAGATTTTGTAAGGTTTTCTCCAATGTATAGCTATTGTCAGAGGAAGGAATGGCATTTTTTTATGAATTCCTTTGACTTTGTGTAAGATTCTAAGCATTATTTGGGCCAAAAGCTGGGGCACCTTTGTGAATTTGTGTTCCTAAAAGATGTAACTTTCAGTTTTCAGTTAATTTGCTTTATTTTTGCACCAAGACATCTTCAAAGTTTTTCAGTAGTTTGTATTTATTTTGATGATTAGAGACATTCTTTTTAAATTTGCAACCTATGAAAACAGATCAAAACATACATGGTTATTTATGACTTATATTTGCTTTGATCTCTTAACTTAAAAAAATAAGTTCCTAAACATTTTACTTCCTACTGTGATAAAAAATTAGAATCATGCAACTATCTATGTTGGGGGTAATAGGATGAAAGATAATTGACAATAACACTAGATTTGCATAGAACCAATGCAAATATATTTACACATGAGTTCCAGCACATAACACAGGAAGTTTGAACAAATTTCATAAATCAAATCTACAATCATTCATTGACATAAAGAGAATATAAAATATACCATGCAATCAATACTATGTATTGATAATTATTTGATACAGAATGTGGCGGGCACGATTGGACAAATATAAATATATATACTATATAGAATTGTGCACGAAAACAAATACCAAGTGAACAGACTGAAGAAAAATTAAGAAAGCACACCATGAAAAGTTATTAGTACATAAACATCTAAAAACACCTTCATGATAAGCTGCTTTTGTAAGAAAATGGAGAGAGCTTTTTAGGACTACCAAGGGCTCATCAGGTGTGACGAGGTTGCAGCTAAATCAATAGCTTTGCCGTTTTGACACATGAAATATGACAGACTATCAACCCCTACAACTGTAACCTGGTTCTTATAAGTTAACGCTCAAATCAATGAGAACCAAGTTTCATGCTTTCTGTAAACCATAAAACCAATTGATAGACACAGCTTGATAAGGCATCTATTTTTTTAAACTGTAAAAAGCAATTAATTTGAAAAGAGACAAAACTGTCAACATTATGAGCAATAGACCAAGAAGCAACTACTACACGACCTCATGTAAACAGGACTAAGAACAAAGAGGACAATTGATAATTTTGAAAATCTGCACGCTTGTCCAGAGAGAGGTTATGTGATAACGCACAATGCTGCCACATGAGCTGATTCCATTGACCAGTTATGACCAACAAAAGACGAAGCAAGGGCAGAAGTTGTAGAGGGTAGAAAAATCATGGGGTCATATTTATATTTAAATGAAAAGTAGAGTTTGTTTGCCATGGCTTTGTCTATTTTGTACCCTGGTTCTCATACATCTATGTATCATATTATATAGTCACTGACAGAACCTTCAATAATTGATATGTTAAACACCTATAATACATGCAAAAAAAGTAAATATACAACATTATGGTCACTGAAAACAAGTATTTTTATATCAAAGACAATAGAATAACAAAATCACACATGCAAAAACAACCTCATCTTCATTATCTTTAAAGATAAATCATCCATTCCCACACATGGTTTGCTATTGAATCAATGAAAAAGGGTTATAAGAATTAGGAATTAGGACATGGTTGGGGGAGATGGTACCTGATTAAGATATCTAAAATTGAAAAATAGTTATCCTATTAACAAACCATATACTACTCCTAAATTTAATAAAGGCTAAAGGGCTAAAATAGCCATTGCAAGATCCTTAGGGTAAAATTGAATATGTATGGCATGTAAAGATTATTTTGCAAAGTACCAATTGCAATACCTTTATACACCAGTTACAGCATAATAACAAAGGCATAACTCATTGGAGTATGAATTTGAAATTAGCTACTTCAATGCTGGAAAAATAAGGGGAGAAAAGCATTAAATGTGCAGGATTAGAGTGCCCAAAACATCAAATATTTAAGAGTTTATATCAGAACTTGCATGATACTGTTAAACGATAAACAATTAATCCAATAGACGTATTCTCTATAAACCCTATCACAATGTTTGTTTAAAACAAGATTGTATTGCTCTCTTCTGGTTTCTTTTGTTGTTACTAAATTTAGGATTAACAATGAAATTTACTTTTAAATTTGTCATCACTTTTATCACAAACACTTTTAATCTAATGTTGAATCTTACCCTACTTTAGACTTTCCTTTCGCCCTGGGTAGGTTGAGGAACTGACTTAGTATAAAAGTCATGTTATTTCGGTGTATCAAAATAACCGGTAACTGGATTTATTCTTATTTTTCTTACTGAGGATTTACCAGACAAAAGCTAATAATCTGTAGATGTATCAATTATAATATAAGTTGGTAACAAGGCATCCCTCTGTCTGTAATTTCATTTTCTTGGATCAAGTTTAGTTATTCATTGTCATCTATCGGTATTATCATATTATACGCATTTATATTGATGTTTTGTTTTGGGTTTCAAATCTCAAATATTGATGCTCGAGGAAAGAGACCACAAATTTGCTAGTTATTCATAAACTTGCAAAGCCAACACAATAAATATATTCAAATTCAAATCCCCTTTGTTCAACTAAAATTTCAATTTTAAAGATGATAGACATTTTTTTATTTACATTTGCCTAGTTGCTAAAACATGTTAAGACTCACATTCACCTTTAGTTGCGTGGACAAAGTTAGTAAGTACACCCATGGGGGAACATGCCTAATGCACGTTTATAATCTTTGTCGGGCATCGTAGCCCTAAACGTGGCTCTGCGCATGGTTTAGATTTGTGTTATGTGGCATGGAAGCTGATGGGCGTGCCAGAGCGGGCGGTAATGGCAGAGGTCTGACTGGCAGTGATTACCTGGACTTACTCTTTTTTGGCTTAACATGCATTTGTGTCATCAAGCAAGAGGTTCAGGTGGGCAAGTTCGACCTCGAAAGTGGAGGGTTGGAAGTGTGAGTTACACCGCAGCTTAGCATGTAAGTTGGAGACTGAATGCATCCAGAATTTAAACCACAGTGGTGTATCAGTCATGTGGCTCTTAGGTCCCGGACATTAGTCTTGGCAGTTGTCCTTTGCCGGTGGGCTCTGCATTCTTGCAATACAGAATGGTACACACATGGGGCACCTACCACAAGTTCATAATCTTTACCGGGCATCGTAGCCTTAAAGGTTGCTCTGCTTAAGATTTAGATTTGTGTCATGTGGTATGGAAGCTGCAGGGGGGTGCCAGAGCGGACGGTACTGTCGGTAACCCCGAAACCGTTATGCGCTCTAGGTACAGCTGAGGATGACACTGGATTATACCATGTGATGCATATAAAATCAATTTACCTCAATGGCTCGTGTGTTGTGAAACGTTGTGACGTTAGCCTCCTCAGACGTTAATGATAATTCTTAGTGCTTACTTTTATATAATTTTCTTCATTACTATCAATGATTGATAGTTGCTTTTAGTTTTAAAGTTATATTGCTAATCATTTGTGGCAATCATTGAAGATTCAGGTGATTTTGCCGCCCTAGGTGAGAAATTCGGTCTTAAGGCAGGCTGAATATAGCAAGTAATAAAATGAGTTGAATGAAAGAGAGGAAAAAGATAAGAACAAGTTTTAACGTTAAATAAGGGTATTAGACAGAAGAGCAATAACGGCTGAGAGCGAGAGGTCTATAGCTGAAGCATCAGGCGGAGTCAGTCTCGCTTCTCACTAATCTACGTTTAAAGTCACTCCTTATATTGACAAAAATGATGATTAGACAATTGGTCCACACTTTTTGAGCGTCAATGAGACACTCATGGTGTCAAAGACAAAGACCGTAAGAGACATCTATTCTCCCTGTTTTCATGACATTGTAGAGAAGCGTTTTCTTTATTCATAGACAGTAACGCGTCTTATGAAACTGTTAAGATAGCGTTGTTATAACGTTTCAATCTGACTAAACATGATCATATGAAGAAATGTTTTGATATTTCTCCTATAAAGGATGAGACTGTTGTTGCTTATTGTCAAAGACTTAACATCTGCTTTGACAAGTGGGTAGATTTGGCTGAAATTGACAAAAATTGTGCATCTTTGAGAGACCTTATGTTATGTTATTGAGTGTTCGAATCTTATAATCCTAAGTTAGTGTCTTTTCTGTTAGAAAGGGATTGTGATGAACTTAAAGAGTTAGAGGATAATGCCACTCGTTTTTTCCAAGCGGGCCAGATTTTTTGGTTAGCCCACAGGCTAGCTGCCAGACACAGTGTGTTATTTAGCCTATACATCACTCCTAGGCTAGCAACCACGCTCTGTGTTTTGGTTAGCCTGTGGACTAACTTGGTATTCGCGCAAAATACCCCCTCTCCATTTGAAAACCCCTAAATACGCCCCTGCTGTCTCCCTCTCTCTAGAAAGAATCCACAGTCTATGAAAAACGTTAGTATTTTCGTTTCGCCTCGATATGCCTCCCATTTGAAAATCGTACATATACCCCTGCTTTCTAGCAAAAGAAGTAAACGAAGTTGCGTTGTCTCCGTAAGAACAGTTTAAAACAACCTCTGGGATTGACTATGTCCAAATTTCAGCTACCCTTAACTATTTTGCTGTCCAGTATCGAGAATGCACAATAATTCTTTATATTAATGCAGTTTTGCGACTTTCCCGTTAACTTGTTCTAATAAGTGTGCTCCTGGACGTCCAATTATTCAGCAAGATTGCGATCTAAAATATTTAGCAAAGAAATATAGGGAAAACAAAATTAGTTCTTAAAATGTCAAATAGTTTTATTTTCATGAATTTTAGTATTTGAAGAACTTTTGAAGATAACGTTTTAGAGGGGTAGAAGCAGCATCTTTGAAAGATATACCTTTGGTTTGTAAGTTATCATATGTTCAAATTCCAGCCAAATACATCCAATGACTTTCGAGAACATTGCTAAGCAAGCACAAACATAATTCAGTATAAACTGTAATAGATACATATTATTTTTACGATTAAGTTCTCTTTAATAATATACCAAATATGGTAACTTAAAGTTACTAGTAAATAAAAGTGTTAATACCAATTGCGCCTGGCGCGTGTTTTGTTTCTTCTGTTGGTTGAATGCAGGGTTGTACTCAGGCTTTCAATACTGAGAGGATACTGACGCGGAACACTACTACCGAAGGCGCGGAGCGCCTGAGTTTTTATATGAGACCCTTTTTTAATAACATTCAGGCAGTCAAATCCTATTGAGATATTGCCATTTGGACACTGCTTCTTCCTTTACTTATTCATGAGTTTTGCATGTTGTTTTTTTACAACACTTATGCACTGGAACCTCAGTGGGGAATGAATAATCTGTTCTTCTTCGTCTTCTCTTGAGCTAATTTTAAGAGGAAGTCGGGTAACGCCGACGTGACGAAGTCGCTAGTACTCAATGAACAAACATACCTATAAACATCAATCAAAGAGACCCATACTCATTACTCAAAGATACCTATACACATCAATTAAAGACACCCACACGCATTAATCAAAGATACATATACACATCAACCAAAGAGACCCACACTCATTAATCAAAGATATTTATACACATCAATCAAAGACACCCACACTCATTAATTAATCAACTTTTTGGTAAGGTGAAAGACAACCCTCCGCTTCTCGGTATAGATCAGGATGTTGCTAATGGTTTTTCTGAATTCCTTACTAATAAGAAAACTAAGATAAGAAATGGTATCGATTGTTCTGCCTCAGAATTACCTCAGTTTACCCACTTTTATGGTGTTGCGATTGATTGCTTTGAGGTAGCAAGTAAAAATGAAGTTAGGAAGATTATTATGGAAAGCCCTATCAAACACTGTGAAATGGATCCCCTTCCAACATCCTTACTTAAGTGCTGTTTGGATGAATTAATTTCTCCACTTACACAACTAATTAACTATTCACTGTCTTCTGGTGAAGTGTCCAATTGCTTTAAATAATTGCCTTTAAGACGTAGGTATGTCGGTCTAGGGGTTATTTGAGAATCCATACTATTCTTAGCTCACCTCGTCAGCGAAAAACACGACTTTTAAAATTCCCATTCTAATTTTAAAAGGTCTCTAAATACATAAGGCACGAAACTTTGGGGGTCTCTATAGTTTTCATTTGTGTTGCTTGTTAAAATCTCCCTATTGACGCCATTTTAATTAACACGGAAGTTCCAACACACTCCTTCTTTTGTTTCACACCATAATGAACATTTTCCCCGGAAGGTAATTTT
>JAUUEB010283134.1:0-21657 GCA_032362205.1 Clione limacina
CTTATGTATTGTTTTGGGTGTATACTTATGTATTGTTTTGGGTGTATACTTATGTATTGTTTTGGGTGTATACTTATTTATTGTTTTGTGTGTATACTTATGTATTGTTTTGGGTGTATACTTATGTATTGTTTTAGGTGTATACTTATGTATTGTTTTGGGTGTATACTTATGTATTGTTTTGGGTGTATACTTATGTATTGTTTTAAACAGTATATATTTTAAAAACGTTCTAACCTTAAGTTAAATTGAATTTTTGCATACTTTTTTGTGTTAAGATTTTAAAAGCAGCCAATGATAGAACTTATCATTTATTGTGTACTATGCAAACGGATTTAACAACAAAGAAATGTCTTTTATTGGTAAGTGAGTACTATTCAACAAATGAAATCTGTTATGGACTCTATGAACTAATCTGTGCTTTACGACGTCGTATCTTAACATATTACTGAATCTTTATCTGAAATCAACTTACACGTCGTTAGCATGTAATAAATAATGACATTTCTCACAGTAAGTATTAAGTATACCGCTGGACAAAAGTAAGTGTGCACTGGTTTCAAAAATTATTCTGAATATGTTGTTAAAATGCTATAGTGAAATAATGGAGATCAAATTGTAGCAAAATCAAAGCTTAAACGATATGTAAAACTTGTATTTAGAAAAGAACCACTGCACACGCAAACAACTCACAACAAGTAGGTCACTCAACGAAAACTGAAATTCTCAGTTTTGCTTTAGTTTGAGACCAGTTACCGAGTGTGTCAACCGTGAGATCTGATCACAATTTCACAACGCCTTCTCATTGATGCAATTACACGTTGAATCCTGTATTGAGGCATGTTGTTAAACGATCAAATGAAATGCACATGCATCAGCAAAATGTTTAACTGCACGTATATACACCAATCTTCGTCCGTCTTCCTACAGACGGAGCCTTGATTCATCAGCATAGAGTATCTGTCTCCACTGACGTCCACGCAACATGCCGAGTTGCCCATGCCATGCGTCTTCATCTGTTTCAAGGTTTAAGAACTGGTCTGATTGCTGGTCTGTAAGGTTTTACGTTGATTACTCTTATCGCTCATTTGATAGTTTTGTACGGTTAATCCTGGAACAATTCTCGAAGTCGAAGTAATGGTGAGAAACCGATCCCTTAATTTTTTTAAATTCATTAAACATGTGATTCGTCGGCAGCCACTTCTTTGCAAGTCTGATATTGATCCAATTGTGTTGTATTTGTTGCGAATTTACGAATGATGTTCCTGTGAACGATATAATGTTGATCTTCTAGCAGTGACCATGCCAAAAACAATAACACGTTGCTAGAGTCAGTCTTGACATGGGGATATGGTGAATACTGCAAACAATTATCTGGCCAATCAAATGAAAGCTTGTGATATGAAAATGCTTTATTCTACTACACACAAACACACTTGGTGTGTTAAAAAAAATGATCACAAGTCTCTGTTTATTTTTAAATTGTGTGCATGTCTTTTTTGTGGGAGTGACCTATTTGTCATGAATTGTTAACATCTGCATCGTGTCTTTTTGCAAGCAAAAACAAAGTTTATATGTCCTTTAAACTTTGATTTTGCTAGAATCTGTGATAGTTTCTATACGATGATATAATTACAATATATCAAAAATGATGTTTGAAACCAGTGCACGCACACCTACTTTTGTCAATGGGAATATTAAAAAAAAGTTGGTGAAACTTGTCTTGTAATTTATTTTAACTATCAACAAATGAAAAATTATATGCAACAAATAAATGCTTAATATCTTTAATTTCAAAAAATTGTAAACGACATAAATTTTAGATTTAACCATTTCCCTTTCCACTACAGTAATTTGAATAAGACAGTAAAGTCTCCTGTTACAATGGTGACGTTATAACTGATTAAACGTTCCAAACCAAGGGAAGCAAACAATATTAATAATGTAGACACGGACATTATAACGCGGTTATGTCTCTTTAGCCCTTAGTTTGTTATGCTGCGGGTGTTGTATTACAAACATAACTAAAACTTCACCTTACTTTGTTTTCATCATTGTTTCCCCTTTTCTAATCCTGAATTAATTTATAGAATGACAATGACAATAGCAATGATTTTATTGGCGACTTTTTCACAAAGTATAGAAGTAACTTGACCGATACATTGTTTCAATAAAAGTTTAAGTATGAAGGTTTTGCTGACAGAAAAAAATGTTCCGTTCGATAATGTTTTTTTTTAAATTTTCTTGAATAATACTAAAAGCACTGCATCAATGCAAGCAAAATGTCGCATTTCATGATATAATTGTATGCATTTCTCAGAAGTTTTTTTGTCTATGTTGATTACCAATTAAAATAAATGTTGTCCTCATCTTTTTCTTATATCATGGGGTTCAAGGCTGAATGAGGTGCGTGACCTCTTTTCTGTACAACAAAGGTTATTTCAATGGGTAATAAACACTTTTGATTATGGCTTCAATGGTGTGAATTTTGGTAAAATTACCTTAAGTCATTTGTATAACAACAGTCACCCTAACAGTCTGAATAAGTAACAGGGTAATTCTTGAAGTTTGACAATGTACATTGTTGAGGTGGAGAGAAGCACAAAAATGTGTATACACGAGTGTGTAAACCATTCTCTGATAAAAATATAAATAATCTTGATTTTTTTTACCAACTTAAACCCTTCTCGGATAAATCAATCACTTAACCGTGAACAAACGTTTCATACCATGGGTTATGGAAAGTGATCTACCATGCGCCCGCAAAAAATTAACATGCCGACTTTTCCTACCGGAAGTACCTCACTTCAATGAATAAGATGAATACATTTAACCCGATAATTGGTGTTTAAGTAAAAATAATAATATATCTTATGATATATCTTTGTGTAGGTTTCCAATTATGTTAAATATCTTTCTAGGATCAAATGTGGCGTTAAGGTTATTTAGAAGGTCATAGTATTTCCACGGTCAAATAATTAAACACGGCTACAACGTTATTGTCGGCAAACAGTCCTCAACGAAAAAGCACTTCCGGTATGAAAAGAATGAACATAAGTTTCAGTTAAAGAGGAAAGTTCATTTAACCTGAAACAGCACCGAAACCTTCAACTGCAATATACGTCTTTAATGTAGATGTATTCAAAACATCCCGATATAAGCTTGAAATTATTATTTCGTGTACAGGGGCGTGTAATTTTGTCACTTGTGTAAAGTACCCGTGTCACCTACTCCCTTATAAAGATCTAGCTTAATTTATGAAGCCTTTTAAGAAACCTGAAATTGTCATTTTATTTGAGTAAATGAATAACGTCATAAATGTTTACATTTTGAATTACATATCTCTGGTATATGTGATCCTTTATTTGACGGTTAACGGACCATATCGGCCAGGGTTTATCATTTAAAAACAAGATCATATATCTGATAAAATATGTTTTTACTCACGTAGTTCATTGACACTTGGATGATAACATTACGGGCCGGATAATTCCTCAATAATCTCACACGTGAAATAAATATCATCTTTTCTATACAGGGGCACCGGATTATTAAGATTAATAAGATTGAACTAGCAATGTATTTACATTTTTCGTTATGAAAAATGGTACAGTCTGCCCCCACTGCCCCCGTAACCAAAATGCAGAGGGAGCCGTAGCACCCGCTGCCCCGTGACTCCGGCTCCCCTGACCAATGACCATACGTATCAAGTATTTTAAACATACATAAAAAAACATATGTTTCTAAATTAAACGCCTCCCAATCATCCATCAAAACACTTTCCTTTGAGTCTTGAAAAGGTTTTTAATCCGTGTGAATCATGCATAACATTTTCCTGACAGGAATTTTGGTTATTATCTGGTATGGTTTTTACGGCTCTTTCAACTTAAAAATGTCAATATCGAAAAAGGAAGCTAACCTGGTTTATTGCCAGCAGTAAGATGCTGCATGCCTTGATGTTGAGGTGACATAGCGGTTTGGGAGTTGATTAACCCATGACCATGACGTTCTGATGAGCCTCTTCGTGGCCTGAGGATAGGTCAAAGAAAATCACATGAATATTCACATTTCAATTAAAAATGACTGATACAAAGTTTATGGATTATATTATAGTTTATGTAAAATATATTCGTTCCAAGTTACTTTTTTCCTGGCCGTAAAACAAATGAAACATTATCGAAACAATTATCACATGTATATATATGCAAGGTTCATGTAGATGTAACATTACGTACTTTTATCTAATATAGATCATTCTATTAAAACAAGTTACCAAATATATATTGACATTGTTTCAGAACTGCCAAATATTAAAGCCTTTTAAAAGTGTAAAGTTCTTCAATGGGGTGATCTGTATAACGATTCTTTACCCTTAAGAAGTGACACATCGAAGATACATAATTGTTAAATCTAAACATGTATCCAATGTCCATAGTGAATGTCAATGATTCTAATATCGCAAAAAAAACGCATTTGGTTAAGTTAAGCGGAAACTAATGGTTATTAAACTAACTGGACAATCTGCTTTTGCTGGTATTAGAGTTTCTGGCCCTAAAAACAACTGACGTTCAAAAACTAAAAGAGAATCCTCTGAACAGGCGCGTATCTAGGGGGCATGGTGCAAAAAAGAAAATTCTATATATTTGAACTATCAACACCTTATTTTCAAAAATGTCCCCCTCCCTAAAAAATCGGCATTGCCCCCCCCCCCCTTTGAAAATTCTAGATACGCGACTGGCTCTTAGGCACAAAATAAATTTTGGTCGCTAGATGGCGCCAGTATACCGGAGATGTTTAACCAGACACCAAAAGGGCTACCAAAGTTCTGTCAATAATGTTTTCGACTAATGTCCTGTTTTAATAGGAATAGCTATTGAAAAAAATGATTCTAAAGGATCAAGATATGTTCTCAAATGGTACTGTGCTTTTTGAGTAGTACAATAAAAGGTATCGATCTTGAACTTTGAATTTTAATCCATAATCATAATCATAAACTTTATACTTTTAAATTTGGATGACACATCAGCTTCTTCTTACAAACCTCAGGCCTAAGCTGTCATCATAAACCTAAAAGTTGGTGGTGTTTATTCGTTAACAAAATTGCTTGATTATATTCTTAAATATAAGTTGGTAGCTTGATAAAGAAATACAAAAATGAAAGACAATTAGAAGAACTAGTAATTGCCCCGTTCTCCGAACGTGTAAGACAGATTTGTCAATTAGGACAGAGGGTGAGAGTATTATTTAATATTTCTTTTACATTAACCAATTAACACAACAACGCCGGAACGGAAAACGCAACAACGACGGCTAAACGCAGGACGAGAAAACGCAACAACGACCGCTAAACAAAGGACGGGAAAACGCAAAAACGACGGCTCAATCTTCAAAAACGCAAAAATTAGGCTTTAAAAAAATATATATCGCTACACGATTCGCAACACATACAACTATAGGAAAGGTCTCACTTGTCGATACACAACTTCCTAGAAAAACGTGTATAGACCCTCCATTTTTAACTTTCCTAGCTCCATTATGATAAGATAGTAAACACGAAAACAAAAGGGATAAATACTACACATAAAGACACAAGTTGTATCTAACATCCAAGACCATACCAAGAGTCAAAATTTCAGCCTAAGGGATGGAGCAAGGTCTGACATTTTCTATGATACTCAGTCTGAAGTTATCCGTTTTAATCAAATACTCTGTGGTTACCAAGCAAAGAGAGACCGGAAACTAGTTTTGCCCTATAGGCATCAATAAGGGGAGATTACTCTGCTTCTGTCTTTAAATACAGGAAAAGTTGTCTGAGGATTAGAGAGTATTGTCACCAAAACCGTGGCCTTGTGTTCATTTTTGGTTTTCTTAATTTTGACTTTTATTTCCGTATAATCGATCCATGTTTCCAGATTTTATTTATTTGCTTTGTTTTTTCTTTTATTACCACCATATAAACTATCGGGAAATTTGTAGAGGCCACTTCGCATATTGAAATTTTATTTCTAAATAAACTTTTTTATTCATTAGAAAAAAACAAGCAATTCTAGATGTGAAAATTGAACAAACAATCATTCTCCTTCATTTCACACCCAAAAACCAATGTATCGTAAATTTTAAACTCCACATGGTTTGATAAATATACCAAAATTTTGAATTCAACACTAGCATAATAACTAATCTTATAACATCAAATCTTAATATCTATTTTTAAGTTTTAAAAACACCGACCCAATCTTTATACTGTCCAATATCAAAGGTAATTAATTTCCGGTTTCAATGTGAACATTTTTTTTATATTCTTCCTCCCGAGTGGTTCTATTATGTATTTCTATCTAATATATAAGCAATATTTCACCCTTCGAAAGACACACATTGACGTCAGAGCGACAAAGTCTGTAGCTCTCCGTTTTGAAAGGTCTTTTCAGTTTTCGCCCAAGCTTTATCGAGTTAGACTTTGGCATACAAAGCGAGTCTGACAGAAAATCGATGTTTGAGGCTATCAGCACGTGGAATTTTATTTTAGATGTTTTGTTGTGAAGATGGCTGATGACGTGGACCACAACAATTGGGGATTTAGTTCAGGTGATTGCGGGGACAGATGGAGAGGAAATCAATGAGTTTGTATATATGAGTTTTCTTGTGAGTGCGTTTATGTGCGTCTATGTGCATGTCTCTGTCTGTATGTCTACATGGCATTCTACGGATATCCCTGTGTATGTGTATGTCTATGTGCACGTCTCTGTATGTATGTTTACATGACATTATACACATATCCCTGTGTACGTGTATGTCTATGTGCATGTCTCTGTCTGTATGTCTACATGGCATTCTACGGATATCCCTGTGTATGGGTATGTCTATGTGCATGTCTCTGTCTGTATGTCTACATGGCATTCTACGGATATACCTGTGTACGTGTATGTCTATGTGCATGTCTCTGTATGTATGTTTACATGACATTATACACATATCTCTGTGTATGTGCATGTCGGTATCAGGTGCATAGTCTGTGGGACATGGGGTCCCCCTTTTTTTAGACCAACATGCTCTAGATTCGCATTTTTTATAACTCATATTGATTTGACCAAAGCCAAGGTTGTCAACCCCAACTTTAAAAAAAATCCTGGCTACGCGCCTGGTCGGTGTGTATGGTGCTTCGCGTAACAATTCTAATGAATAATTATTGCAGCTTTATTGGTACTAAGCATTGAATGTGTCCCAAAAAGTAGCAAACCAACATTTTGAGTGTTCTATTAGATCTGTCGGGATACAATCTTATGAAGCGTTTTTATTGTATTTTAAATAACTGTAAAAAGACAGTGAAGTGACACATGAGATGAACAGAACAGTCAAACTAGGTGAGTAGCCGGGATAATGAAAAGGAAGGGGATAGTTTTGATTATTGACAAATGAATGGTTAAAAATGGTGTGAATTTAGAACATATTGGACTCATATAGGGGGATTCCCCCATGTCCCCATGAGACAAACATACCAAGACATAAATAGACGTCCATAATGATAAAGGAACTCTATGGAAAGCATACAAAGCACGACAACTTTGAAGCAGACAAACACACCTCTGAGAGACAGAACGACGTACAGATGTACGGATAAAGGAATAAAATACAATCAACTAAGACCGGCAATGTAAATAAGGGCGATTTAGCAAAAATACGTGTTCGAAAATGTGAAGTTTTGAAGCAGTTGAAATCAAGATGGAATTCTCGAATGAAGAACGTGACGTCGGGTGAGTTTTGAGAGTTACTTTAACCAATCGACAAGTTGTGAGCAAACAGAGCTCACTCAAAGATCTCCGGATCTATAATATAATCGAAATAAAGGACAAATAAAGAAATAAGAAAACGAATGACGTCAAATATAGCCACCTCATACGGGTTACGAGCCTCTAGCGACACCGGATTTTTTCTCTTCTCAAGCTGGGGACATGTCCAAAGATATTCCCTAAGCCAGAGAGCTGTTTTCTGTCAATGCTGAGAGATTATGTAAAAAACCAATAGAATGAACTCAATCGATTTGTAACATTGTTGAGACTGTACGCTCATCTGTTATAGACACTGTCTTTTATGTGATAATTTTTATAAATAGAACCTTGTAACATTGACGTCATTGTGTGTTATCCCCTTTTTTTATTATAAGAAAGTTTATTAAACGAAGAAAAGCCTGAAAACGAGGCTGCTAAAGTTTTATTCTTGGTTCTTCCTCCTCTTCTACCTTCTGTTTTGAATAATTCAAAAACAAATATATATTTTATCAGTGTTAGAATTGAGCAATGCAGAGGAAGAGTGGCTTGAATAAACAAATATCCCTTTACATATTTCTAAACGAGTTTTCATGACATGTATCTTACGTTAATAAATACTTTTGATCTACATCCTGTCCTTATTTAAAGACCCCGGAAAAATATTCCACAATTTCAAAAATCCCAGCATATATACCAAGTTTTATTCAGGACGTTTTATGCCCATTAAACGTCGTCCTGTTTTGACTTAATTTTGTTTTTTAAATGACGTCAGTATTCAGCAGTTCAAAGGAAAAATGGCATAACGTGTATAAATAAATATCCTTTTTCATTTTTTCCTACGGCGTTCAAAATAGTTTCCATCTACATCCTGTGTTTATTTTTAGATTCCATAAAAATATGTCAAAGTTTCAATAATCCATCATATATTTCAAGTTTTATCCTTGACATTTTCTCCCTATTCAACTTCCTGTTTTGTAATTATTTTTGTACAAACGACGTCAGCATTAAGAAGTCAAAAGAATATTGGCTTAAAGAGTACAGATACATATCTCTTTTAGTATTTTCTAAAAATGCGCTGCATATATCTTACGTACAAAATTGTTTTGATCTACACCATGTGTTATTTTGAGACCTTATACTCTATCATGGGTTTATTTATAGATTCCAGGCTAAATATTGCGTTTATTTGTAGACTCCAGAAATGTTTTTGACAGCCTCAATAATCCATCAAATAAGTTAGCCTAAAATATAGGCAATATTTGTAGGGGAAGATAGAAACTGCCCCGGGGAAAAAATCTTAAGGGTCTTCATGGTAATAAAGTACAAATCCTGCGATAAATCTGGACTGATCATAGCCCATATCACAGGTATGCCTCCATACTTTGCCACAGTTTTTAAGGAGGCTGAATGAGTGAAGCATAAACATTGTTCATCGAGGTTGAACATGTCACTGTAATGTATATTCATTTTTTTTCACCTTTTACTTAAACTAATTAACTCCCAGAATAGGTACACACGGACTTGTCTAGTTTCAAGCAGCAAAGATGTGTCAGTAATCTATCTATTAAATGAATTAAATGAACTCGACTAAACTTAGAACTTACACAACTGTAAGTCCTTCAGAGTAATCCCCTGCTAAATTAGACGGCTACAAAAATAGCGGACGTAATATTCTAAAAACAATGTTATTATAAAGTTTAGTAAAGGATAAGGTTTTGCCTTTTTCATTACCGTGATTAAATGTAACAAATAACAAGATATTAAAAGGAACAAGAAACTTTGTTTTGAAACAACTTCTCAAAATATCAAATTAAGTCCTTACATAATTACGCATATTCTTTAACGATTGGCAATACAGTTACCCTCTTGTTGGCGAAGAGATTGAAATGTAAGGAAATTTAATAATTTGGGCGTTTGCACCACCAAATCTTGACAAATCTGAGCTGCAATTGATTCAATGTATATCATACCAGGTATGTAAATGCGATATATTAATAATATATGATCTACAATCTACAGGATGTACTTGGTAGCTTCTTTATGTCAATAAGTGATCTCCTCTCTGTAATAATTCACAAACTCATCTGATAAAAAAAATAAGAAAATATTAGTTTCAAATTAGAATAAGAGATACTCCGTCAGCTTTATTCCATTATTTTATTCATTTTAATTTTGTAAAAAATTACGGACAATTTCAGTTATTTTTCACCGTATGCATATTTTAATTAAAAACTATTGCACGAGTTTTGAAAACTATCCTTTCAGTAATATAATTATTTTAAGTTGTTTACATTCGTGCTTGAATCTACCTCTTTGTTGACAAAAAAACATTGAAAAATGTTGACAGTTGTAGTGATGCTGCGCAGAATCTATCGTTTCGGTCACATAAAGATTATATTTATCAAGACCTTGTGCCAAGACATTGGCTTCCAGACAGCTAAGCAACAACATTGGTTTCTTCAAATGAGCTGTCAGTCTTCACTTTACTCAAACTTAACCGACTTCTAAAGATTCATTACACTTTTCTTTTGATACATCAACCTCTGGAGACGAGATGGCAGTGACAGGTAACCTGTGATAAACATATCTGCTACACTTTGTAAACAATTAACCGACTTATTTGTAAACACGGAATCTTCACAGCTTTAATAATCTTGTTAACCACCTTCGTTATTTAAAATCCCTTGCAACTAGTAGATTTTGCATTTGGCAATTAGCATTTCATGAGGTGAAAGAGTGAAATGTACACAATTAATGGTGTATAAGAACATTATATTAGAGTTTTTCTCTAAAAGAAAAGAAACACTAGCCGACGGTTTAAGGTATGCATCTGTTCTTCTCACAAGATATCAAGGTTTTTCTCATCAAGATATAAGGGTTTGTTCTCATTAAGATATCAGAGGTTTTCTCATCAAGATATCAAGGTTTTCTCATCAAGATATCAGGGTTTTTCTCATCAAGATATCAGGGTTTTTCTCATCAAGATATCAGGGTTTTTCTCATCAAGATATCAAGGTTTTAAAGATATAAGTTTGCTTGTTTGATTTCTTGTTTGTTTGATTTCTTACTATTTCATCGAAATTTGTGTTGCAACGGCACATTAAATTCATTTATTTCTAGAATGTATTTTTAATTAATTAAAGATCGATAATTGTTAAAGATATAAAGGTTGGTTTTGAGAAATCACTTTTTTAATGTCATAAGTCTTATGTTTAAGATATCAAGTTCGGAAGACACATTTACTGGCGTTATGATACTGTATTTATCTACTTCTTACATTTGAATATCTACAGCACCGATTCAAATGCTTGCAATGTAAAAATTGAGACAAGCTACTGTTACTAATGGGCCTTGTGTGTGCGTTTGAGTATATCAATGACAGTGTTAAATAGTTGCGTTACAGTGTGACAAGGATGACAATTGCAAAATCGTCAAATTGCAATTATAGCCACTGATTTAGGGTTGCCTTGCAATTTCAGAAGACTGAAAAGCGCACATTATCATTTGACGTTTCATTTGTCTGACTACCGGAGAGTGTAGAGAGACACAGTCTCAATGGGATCAAGCCACTTTAAAACAGTCCGGAATGAATATAAAAAAACACTTATTGTAACTTATTTTATATAACTCAAAACATGACGTCATAAAATGATGTTTTATTAGCCAAGCTGATATGTGTCATAGAAAACACTTCGTAGCTTATTCATTACATTCAAGGTCCCTGAAAGACCCCTAGTTCATACGTCACGATTACAATGCAAAAAAGCATATACTTATCGTATATTATGATAAAGAAGCCGGGAATGGAAAAAAAATTATCATCTTGATTGTAACTGGTTTTATAATAACTCAAAGAGTGACGTCAACAACTGACGTGTTATAAGCCTAGCTGATATTTATTTCAGAAAACATTTCTTATTCATTAAATTCACAGACCCTGACAGCTCCTCCCCCACTCCATACCTCACATCGGCTCTTTAATGGACATATAGAATTAAGAACTTCCGAACAGACCTTAAACCTACAAATAATTAAAAAAATAAAATTTAGTTATTGAAACGAAAGATGTCATATCTATGATATCTACCTCAAATCACGAGTTCCACAGGTGTGCATAATCAATCTGAAATCAATTTGATTTCTCTGACGTAGGCGACAATGATCTCGATTTATTGCCTTCGATTATTGGCAACATTGAGACATACTTTTCTTAAGACCTCCTTCAATGAAAATATCATGTATGGTGTACCCCATGGGTTGCTCGCACATATAATGGAACCTTTTGAACATGTCATTTCCCAACCAACTGACTATCAAAAGGCAATTAAGCAATCTTTTAATGGTATATCAAAAAGGTGAATCGCCACTCTACTACAAGGGAACTCGTTCGGAGAACTCTTTCTCTTATCTCTACCGGGGATATAGATTAATCACAGAAGATAATGCTAGGAAATCTAAGCCCATTTACCCTGTCTTCACATATTGTATAGAATACTTAGATAGGCTTAAGCATTAGGAAGAGCAATGATACGCATTAATGAAAGATATTGAAAAAGATATATCTCTTAGAGACGCTACAAATAATACAGAAATGTAAACCGCAAAACAGCTTATGGCAACTTAACCTGCTAATGAATTTTATTCATTTTGTTTGGTCATGTGTATTTGATTTGCACGTCTGCTTTCAGTTTCAACGGTCATCAATAGTCGATTTAATGATATTTGCATTGGTAAAGTTTCACTCTTGAACGCTGGCGTTAAGCAACTTTTGTGCTTTCGTCCACCGAGACGGCGGCCACTGCCAGTCATCATAAATATCTCTATGATCTAGACTGTGAGATATCTCTATGATCTAGACTGTGAGAGTGGCAACCATGTGGAAGTAGTAAAAATACCAAGTATTTAAAAGAATAGTTTTCTTGTTATTTTGCTGTTGATAATCTAAGTGAATGTTGATGAAGATGTTGATGACCGTGATAATAATGGTAATTAAATATCACATCCCACAGAGATGGTTTTCAATCCAACTGTTTTAAGTATCACTGTAGTGTATAGCAGACCATAAAGTAAATTTACATTAAAAACAAACATGTTACTATGGCGACACAATGAAGAGTAATGGGGATATTGTAAAAGGCGTTTTCCATTGTATTCATTTATTACTAAATTATAATAGAAACGCTTTTTACAATCTCCATCACTCGGTCTTATGTATCTCTTGCAAACGGACATTTTAAGGAATATCATAGTGTACATAATGAATAGTGCATGACTCTTGACGGATGAACTCGAGACTGTTTGTCGTTAAGCCTAAAGATCTAACAATCATAATTCATCAATACAACTTTGTAGACAAATTTCATCATTTGTTACTCCTCACTTTACATGGTTTTAGGGTTTTAAATTAACTTTGTTCGAGGTGGAATTAGTAACTTGAAACATGTTTTTGCTATGCTATTGTATCTACATAGCTACTAAAGCAAAAGCTAAAGCACCATCTGGTATGAACTTATAGAAGCAAATATAGGAAAAAAATAGAACCATTCAAAATCATTAAATGCTCCCTAAAAATTCGGTGAAGAAAAAATCGACGCAGAAAGCATAAAAGAACAAAAAGTACGACACAAAAATTTATGGGGCAAAAGCAATATTATATTATATATGTTTTGTGGAATCAGTGAGTCTCGGTCTGGCTAGAACTATGTCTCCAATCGGTATGACAGGCGTTTTTGTAATGGGGTTGACAGCTCTCATATGTGTACACAAAAATCAACGAACCATGAAGATCAATACAGCTTATTTGATTGGGTGATTACCCCACTAACCTACGTCAGGTAACATTGGAAAACCCTGCTGATCGACGCCGTCTAGCTCGGCATATATTACTCGATTAAAGAGACTTACTACATGACTTATCGTAAATGACCTTTCATTAGTTTTAATATGTGTGTTGATTAACTGTACGACACAACTCGTACATACGTTCCAGCACCTGTCAATCTAGTCTTAGCCAGGATCCCTAAATATTGAGTTCCACGCGGGGTCCCGTGAAATATGTAAAGTCTTAGCTCAAACCGAAAACATTCCCCTCCCGAGTTGGTGTACGTTTCTTCTCGAAGAACAGGTTGAATCTCAATAAGAATTTTATGTGATTAAAATGAGCCGCCGTGGTCTAGTGGTGAGCGTACTAATTGGTTCGAGCCCTAACGTCGCCCATAGTCATTTCGGTAATACATTGGAAAAGCGTTATGAACCCATTTTCCATATGGCGCTGCCCAGCGGTCACACGCAATGACTTAAAAAATCATTGTACAAAAAATGCTCTCATAGAACACGAAAAATGCCTCGGGAAAACAAATGGATCATTAATCATTGTATCAATGATATAAGTAGATATAATAAATGCACGGTTCGTAGCGTAGGGCAGTTGATCTCAATATTTTTATTTCATTTTTAAATGCAAAGTTGTTAATTTCTTCAGACTAGGTCATAATGTTTGTGTTAATACCTGTGATGTGTTTCATTTTTATAACCATAGACAACAGAGATTGGAGTAGAATACTCTATTTATCTTACATTCTTAGTCTTTATACAACTAGTCCGATCAAAGCACCGATTGGTCGCGGCCTTATCTTTATGCCCAAATACTCACAAATCTTTACTGGTGGTCGCACGTATTTGTGTCGGATACAATGATCAAAAGTGAGAAGGGATAAATGGAACTACTACAAGCAATCGAAAAATTTACTTTTCGGCTTCTTTATTGGTTTATTTTTTTTCAATTTCCCCTATTTTCGATTGGGCGCTCTATATTGACATGTTTTTTAATTCTATATCGTGATCTTGGCCCGAGGTATTGGAGAGACATCAAGTATCATTATTTGATCAGTTTAAAGGTTATTTTTCTGTTGCTGTTTATAGCCCCCTTCAGTTGCTAATAGCTATGGCTCCTACTCAGAGGTCCTTCTTTCGTTTGAGGCACCAACTTCTAACTTAATGGGCTTGCAGACTAATAAGGCTTTTTTAACGATTTGAAATTAATTTAATCTGGGCCACTTTTTATTCATCCCTTTGGTAGGTTGGCATTGCTACTCATTTGTCTTCACTCTTTTCAGTTTCAGGGCATGTTACTGCATACAACATTATTCTATGTAATATTAACTTTAATTCTGATGAAACAAGTATTAGATTCAAATGTTTTGAGAACTATTATGAGAGAACAGAAAGCATTTACACTTGAACTTGCTCTAAGCGGCCAGTGATTATCAGCAGCCAAACTTGCCTCCTACTGCAAGTGGCCTCTTACAGGGGTGTAAATAAAGAAGAAAAATGAGTGGTGGTCGCACCCAAAGGTGGCCACATACCGCAGGTGGCTGCTTACCGTAGGTGGTCGCTGAGCAAGTTCAACTGTATTTTGGTTTGTATTGAAACAATTAAGAAAATTAGTTAGGCACGGAAAGTTCATTCTGGTCATGTATTATGTCGATGTGTTTGTGGTTGTCGTTATAAGGATCAAGAGTTCAAGGGTCCAAGACTGAGCTTTTGTTATACGTATGATGTGTTGTAATTATATATCCTATACTAGCCATTGTACGTCATTCATATAAGGGTATAAAATATCCATTTGTATTAATGACAGAGAAGTAGAAGTCTTACCTGACCAGTGGTCAACGTTACCTATATAATTGTGTATTGTGTACATACAAAAATATGTAAACTCATTCGGATAACGGTCAGTTAGGCTGAAACTCCTCTAATGTTCCACACCGACGCGTTGATCAAAAATATTTTCATTACGATTATGACAGGGCGAGAAAGTATTCCTTTTCACACTTAACAGTTGAGTGCACTCGACTACCTGGCATAATTTATCCTGAAGAGATTAACCCAGCTTGGTCTATGGAGCAGCTAATAGCAAATTTCGATCACATTTGTCGGAACATGATAGTTCAATAATATGCGTAATACTTTATGAAGAACATACGATTTCTAGAATAAGAATTTGTGAACAGAGCCGCCGAGAATCTACGCATGTACGGTACAGACTAAACATACTAGCCCCTTAGGCCCTCAACACCAAATCGTTCAATTATCAAGAAGAGGTTCATCAAAGAGAACAAACATAAACACGTTACTGTATCAAATTGCGCAAACCCGAACTGACGGCATGATAAATAATTAGATGCTCGAATATATACGCTTTTTTCAGAATAAAAAATGTTTACAGATTTAACCTGTTGGCTGAAAAAACGAAGTTTACAATGCTGTAATTACCGGATTAGCTGATGCTTTCGTGATACTGGGCCCCCTGAACTTAGCCCCCCCCCCCTGGTCCTCCGCTCGGCGACCCTTTAAGTGATAGAAAGAAGATTGGGGACACGTAGACAATTTTCCGGCAGCACGAAAATCGAATCACATGCATTAAGCAATTCGTCGAAGCGAAACAAATCATAATTTGCAACACCAAAATAACAATCTTATGGTACTCGAAGAATCTTGGACTACTTTAATTGAAGCATAAACACAATCAAATCATATCCTAGGGCTAGGAATCAGACATAACGATAGTCTGAAGTACTTGACACACTGCCAAGTCAATTTGTTAACACAACCAAAGTGTTGATATTCTGAATCCGCCATCTCTAACACTCTACATGCTTGTTTCGGTTACTCACTCACTTATTTACTGTCTCTTTCACTCACTTATTTACTCACTCACTCACTCACTCACTCACTTATTCACTCACTCACTCACTCAATCACAGTCTCTCGATCACTCAAACATCTGATATCTTATTCGTTCAATAACGTACAAGCTTATTCATTCATTAACCCATTCACATTCGGGAGGCTCTGAGTTTGAATCCAGACAGTGACTCTTTTTTACTGCAACTCTCCGCTGGACTACACTCCTTGATCAGGTGTCAATATGGGACATGCCTTTCATGTTATGATCTTAATCTGTTGCAAAACACGCTTAACACTTACAACCAATTATTAAATTCACACAAGAAAATAACAACTATCCGAACCCAATCCTCAACCAGAAAACAAAATTTGCTCGACAATTCACACCCATCCTTTATTTGTTTAGATATCCGACTATTCCACCTCAACTAAGCTTCTCATCAGATTTTACAAAATAGACGAATCCCTATCAAATTCCACAGAAGAAAAAAGTAAAACTATTTTGTAAGACTGGCAAATAATTCACCCATTTGTTGCTTTTTCAAAACACCCACACATCTGTCAATGATGACTAGTATCCTTATACATAATACATAGAATACAAACAAGATTCCAACGACCCAGACTCTTCAGACATGCATCCTATTTCCATAATCCAAGTCTGATCACCATAGTTGTGGCTCAGTTAGGGTATACTAATGCGGTAGATACTCAAAGCTATGAACCAATCCGATCATGTTATTGGATAAATCAGATACACTGATACTCTTGAAGTTAAAATCCACCTCATTTTGATGTTCGATTCCTTCAAGTCGAATATAAAAAATCGACTACTAGATAATTATATTGTCACTCACTAACATGAAAAATACTGTTCGATGACACAAGTCTCAAAATCGAACTTACTTGATTATAGAAAAGATGGCAGCTATCTAAATAGATATTTCTTCCTTTTAAGCTTCTTAACTTTATGGGAAGCATAGAGCCTCAACGAAGTTAGCCTCTATTCCCTAGGTTCTAAAGTCTATCTTAGACAATTATCTTGGCCTCCCTTCCTTCAGCGGCATTGGCGATCATGAGCTTGTACATAATTCTTGTCAGTATATCATTGTGAATGGATAATCACGGGTGTGTTGTCAGCTTATTTTCATGTGACCCTAATTTGCCATGGCAATTTTTGCTAGTTTTTTTACGTCTCTATCAACATATGGAAGGTTATATCGGCCAAAGTGCTACTCGACCAGTTCAACGTGCAAATATTTAGTGGCATGAACCCAATACTCTAGCTGATTGACTTATGATGAGTTGGAATCCCCAAAATATTCATCAATCTAAACCCTACCTACTACTTTTCCGAAACCTATGGGGAGAGAGAGCACTCCGCAGGCCTAGAAAATGTAAGTAACTTTGGAAATATTGGGGGAAAACAGTCTTATGGGACATTTAGGATCAATTTGCAGTCTCAAGGGACATTTTGAAGACAATTTGAACGCTGGTTCAATTACATTTTTTTCCAATCCTGGTTCTCAGCTCGAACACCATTGAATATGATTTATCAAACAAAATTGATGACTGTCTTGATTTTCCAAAGAGTCTCGCGCTTATAATCATCTAGTTATCGAAGAAACCTTTCAATAGTATAGAAATAATTTGAAAGCACGTAGGCAAATTATGGTATTTTTCATGAGTTACCCAATCCAATCTATTTAGTTCACAGACTAATTTACAAGATATAACAAACAAAGATTTGGAGTAATAAAAAATGTAACGGAACTGAAAATTTATTTTCTATAATTTCTCTCCATTCATTCTTTGTGTTGTATAAGAAGCGTCCGGACGAAGCAATGATCAAATTTGGTGGCAGCACAAGCGCTGGCCAATAATACAATCAATATGTTTATCGAATGGCTGCCTACTCTTGATCACGGACAGAGTGTCAGATCAATGACTTGATGGGATTGTCAAAGACGTTCCTTGTGGGACGTTCACTGGGGGACAGATTCTCGCCGCTAGATTTGAGGCTTCAGTTTGACGCTTGTGTAAAAAAGTGTTGATCTTTGCAGATTTTAAGAGGGAATTTCTGGGTTTCGTTCAATTCATCTGACGTGCACTGGGGTACAGACCATCAACACACGATTTGAAGCTTCAGTTTGACGTTTATGTACAAAAATAGTTAATCTTCACAGAATTTAAGGAGAATCTTCGAGAATCTTCTGGGTTCCGTTTATTTCATATTCTGTCTATAGGTTCTGATAGAGGAAACATACGAAGAGGTTGTTAGGTCCGTCAGAGAAAGGGGTTGAGAGAAACAAACAGTTTACGAGATGATTATATAAAACCAGACTTTATACAAAGTTTGCTGGACGCGACATAGAGTTCTCTAGTTCCGATTTAAACTGAATAACTAAAAACTCAACCTTCAAAAAAAAGAAACAAATAACTAGCATATACGTAAGCGGAAGTTAGTATTGCAGCGGCAGCGTTTTTCCTTTGTCGTTCTTTTTAAGGGAGCAGTAATTTTATGGTATATACTCGGTTACCACTTCTTGTTAGAAATGACTAATATACATATATAATAACCTGAACAATAGCAATATTATTTATAAGAATTAACGCTTGTTATTCATAATTATGTATATTTTATATATCTTCAGATAAAGAATTGCCAAAAGTGTTGATAGTGATGATGATGATGGTACTACTACTACTGCTAATATAACTTTATTATGTTATTGATAACTCAATGGTGATAATTACGAGACATAATTTTTTAATAACTCACGACTTGAGCTGAAAGTTCATACTAAGTTAAAGCATACTGTGATATTTATATGCCTTTAGGAGTCGAGCATGGACATCCAAATTCAAATCTCCTACTGATAATCTTAATTGAAATATTTAAATGTTTTTACTCGACTTATCAAATAATAAGGGTAAATGAACAATTCTACTGTAGCGGATCACAGAAAGATACCTTAATCAACCAACGTCGAATAGAAACAATGTGAGACTAATCAGAAAATTCCAAAATAGATATCATATTTTTTTTAAATAATCCCAATATGTTCGTTTCAGTTATTGAAATATTATCAATTTTGTTAATTTGTGTTGATATTTTTTCATTTAATATTTACGGAATGTATGTGGAATAAATGACCATAAAACAAAACCAACCTGAACATGCTGTAAGTTATTGTAAATAATATTTTAAGTTATTCAATCATAGATGTATTTTTTGTCACCTATGTATGTGACATTGTAGCCATCTCAGCTTCTAAAGTGTGTGTGTATTTTTACCACTTCTGATATTTCATTATTTTAAAAACACTGCAATGCTAGATTCTCTACTTCGACATTCTTACTTGAATATATTCAAATTTGTTACTTAATATTCTCCTTGTATCCGCTGTGGTGCAAGTATTTCATCTATATATATCATTAAAACCTCTTCAAGGCTGAAGTTGACAATCTGCTTACGTAACAAACATCTTCGGGTGTCTAAAATAGATCACACGGAAATAGTCTTCTAATCCTTTACCTAATGGCATATTTACGTCACAGAATTGGCAAAAGTAATGGCAACAGCTATCGAAAATAAGGTTTTAGACCAAACTACAGCCTGTAGGTGATTGATCCCCTTATTTTGAGACGTCGGCCATCGAAGTTCGTTTTATGTGGGGTATAAAGTTCAACAACATAGTTAACACCCATCTCTATCCTCAAGATTTGCAATGATTGGTAATGTTTACTTAAACTTTGACACATATTTCTATCAGACAAGGTCATAAATGTTCATGGAAACATCATCAAATATGCTGTATAGAGCAGTCAAAATAATCTCAAGATCCGAAGATTTTGTTTTCATTTCAAAGTTAAAATTAATGTCATGTTTGAACAGGATATTTGATAAAATTACTCATAAATATTCGATACATTAAAAGATATATTTAGCAATATGCAGTATGACTAGAGTTAATACTTTAAGCTTAATTCTATGAGCATCGTTATTTGATACACGAAGCCGTATAGGATAAAATGTGTTACTTTAATTATAAAAAAATATGACATCATAGTTTCCCGAGTTATCCCTGATAGATCGATACATGCATTAATATGACAGGTGCAGTACCTTGGTGCTCGCCTTGAGTACATATTATGATTTGAAGCAATTTCCTTTGATGTTTTTCGCTTTGAGTCATGTGACGTGGCAGGAATTTTATTTTATGCGACTTGTTTCCTGTTATAAACTTACGATCGTACATTATATATTCACACTATCCAAAGAATGTTTCTCTTGAATAACTACTCTTAAATCCTGACGTTTTAGGGGATATAACGTTATTAGCACTTGAACATACATTTTAAGACCTAAGACACACTAAATGAACTCACTAGTAAGTAGTAGATTAACGGGGATAGAGTACTAATGGCCACATGTAATGAGTAAAGACACTTTTGTTTACTTTGAATTTGCTGTTTAGTTTTATGCTTTATTTATTGTTTCAAACACTTTTATATTTTTGAAAACATTCCGGCTTTAGAACAAAAGAAACATTTCTTTGGTCAGTGAGTAGTATTCAACGAATGAAACGTGTAATACCATTTCAACTATATTCACTGACCTGTGTTATACGACATTGGGCTTAAAAAGTAAAGTACACAACATCGACTCCCATTTACTTTAACTCCTAATTACCAATATGAATATAAACTGAGGTATTCCGTTTTAAGGGAAATGAAATCTCTTATTCACGTTACTAACTTCAATATTACCCTAATAAAACAACCGCATATTTTGTGTACACTATCCTTTTAACCATTTTTCACTTGATATCGTCAAAAGCGACTTTTAGTACTAACCCATTTTATACCCCATTTGATACGGTGTTAAAACGCTTCAAGTGTTAGCGATAAAAGCAGCGTTTTGGCTACATACAGAATTAAATAGTTATATTTTCTGAATCTTCAATTATTTCTGGAAATGTTGATATCAATTTGTTTTAAATGGCCCCGATTCACGACAACTTTGCGACTCCCTTTTGACTCCGTAACCACTTAGTTAAAGCCCGTTAACTGGTAGTAAATTTATTACCCGAAACCGAGTATTTACTACTCGTGGAGGGTATTGTGACGATACGCGTTTGTGTGTGTGTGTGTGTGTGTGTGTGTGTGTGTGTGTGTGTGTGTGTGTGTGTGTGTGTGT
>JAUUEB010283246.1:0-13044 GCA_032362205.1 Clione limacina
AAATTGTCAACTTTCCCTTGAAACTGTCAATGTTCAAATGATAATGGCAACTGAAATCGGTATTTCGTTTTGTATCCATGACTAATTTAGAATTCATATAATAATTGCATTTTTAGTTATATCAAATTGATTATTGTAAAGTTTCCCCATGACACACTTCACAAAATAATTTGAAAAGTTGGTAAGCCTGATTAATCTGATTTATCTCGTTTGTTAAGGTATAAATAAGTTCTAATGTTATACCATTTCTCTCTTCCCCTACTCCCTATCAAACAACTGGACACTCAGACGCTACCTCCAATTCGAAAAAGCCGCCCCATGGTATTAGTCGAAAACGGCCTGGTACCGGCAGGAGGTTACCCTCCATCCCAACAGATCGGAGTCCAGAGTCAAGCGAGAACAGCTCCTTTGTTGGTGACCCTGACCTTCACATAAACGATGACCTCAGTAGCCCGTCACGTTCATTAGACATAATGATCAATGGGAAGACCAATATACCGGCTCCTACAAATGGCGGATCAAAACCCAGTCGAATCTCTAGTCAGTCAATGCATCGAAGCAGAAGTAACGGTCATGTCGTTGACGGTATCAGTCCAACTGGTACATCTAGATCACGGGGAAGTGTGGATACTGAACTTTTACTTCAAGACACAAAGACTGTCATGGCCGCCATGGAGGCCCGCATGGCAAACCACAAGTTTGGAAACAGACGTAGCTACTCGCCTGGTCAAGATTCAGATACAGATGCATCCAGTACTGTGGCATTGGTCAACGGTGGTGATACTCACTCAAAACCAACAACGTACAGAAGTCCGCGGGATGCATTGTCAAGAAGGCAAACCAAAGATGCTGCTGCCAAAAGCGCAAGTGGTACTCCATCAGCACCAACTGGTCCTAATATTACGCCAAAGAGAACTTCTACAGTAGGCCGTCTAAACTCTCAGACGATTGCTTCTAAATCTAAAACTACTGCTTCCCCGCGAAGCATGACAACTTCGTTGTCAACAGCGAAGAAGTCTGTGGTATCTGATGTGTTCAGCAGGGTTGAAAACACTGACAATGACAGCATCGTATCTGATGTGAGTTCTGACGTTGGCGATGCGAATCTGTCTCGATCTGGATCCAAAGGAAAAGGTGGCATCACTATGACCAAACCAAATCGCGCCTTTCAGCTACGTCGTGCACGAGCAGATAGTGTCGAAGAGCCTACAACTCCACGATCAGCGAAATCCACAGCAAGGTCGGGCAGTCTTAGTGGGAGATCTGCCAGTGTACATAGTTCAACCCGCCGTTCTGTTCTTGACACTCAGAGAAGTGAAGGCACCAGCCTTGGTGGCCAAATTGCTCGTAAGAGCAAACAGAACTCCGAGCAAGAAAAAGCTAGGAGCAGCAGTAACTTATCACGTGAGGATGGTGGTAGACACAGCTTGCGGCTACAACGTGCCACTTCGTTGACTCTCTCCCAAGCAGCTACTAAAGCAGCTGTTTCTAAAAGAGAGAGCACACCAAAGTCGGCACTAAAACCCTCAATTGTGAATTCTCGTGGACCTCTATCCGTGACTGGTGTTGGCAGTAACAGTTCTCGCAGCCAGTCACAACCAGGAAGTAGGTCTAATTCGCCAAAAGCGGCAGAGCGTATGGCATGGCAACGTCGTAAACAATATGATCCACGAAAGGCAGTGGCCGATGCTAAGGCCAAATCTAAAGACAGTGGTAGCACTTCAAGTATCAATACTTATGGTGTTAAAGCGAGAGTGAAGCCATCATCTGCGACTTCCACCTACAACCGACGGATGATCCGCTCAGCGTCTTTCACAAACTCTCAAGAACTCCAGTTGAGTGTGCAAAATGCTCTATCCACTTCTCAAAACCATGTCGCTGGCAGTGATCATCGTGAGCAGGAGCAGGAAGGGTTCCGTCGAGCTTTCATTCCATTTCACAGCTCTCTACGCACAGATCGCTCTGCTTTCAGCGCTGATGAAGATGAGAGTATTCTTTCTGCTGGCTCCACACAGGTAATTTTTATCATAATATTATATAATATTATTTTGGTATGTATGTACTACTACCTCCTCGATTTTTCTGTACTTGCTTTCATGTATCCTTCTAATTTACAATTATTAGTTGTTTTCATTTGCTTTACTGCACAAACCTTTTGTAAATTTTGAGAACCAGCAAAAAGTATTTTTTTTTATCATTACTGGTATCTTTTGGCACAAAAACACTTACATTCAAGGTAACTTGGTTACCCGTCTCCTTCTTCTACCAGTCTCAGTCAGATCTCCTTTACATTGCCAGATGATAAATCAAATAATGTTCATAGACATCTATAAGATGCTCTATTCATATTAGTCACAAAAATTAAATTGTTTTGTTTTGCTTTTGCAAGTAACTTTGTGACATAATTAAGGTTCCAATTTTATTAGCTACTAATGCGTATATATATTTCGCTTCAAACTGTTTTTATTCTTGTGAAAATATGTTTTGTTTGAAAAAATGTAATGAATTGAATCTATGGACTTCTCTCTATTCATTCTGCAAGCATCATATGTTGTGTGTGTTATTTATGTGTCGTTTTTTGTTAGTCTTTGTTTTCTTAGTCCTGTCGATGTCTTAGTAGCTCTCTGTTTGCTTGGTTCATAGGCAAGGGACAACCAGACGAGATCAAGTAAATTAAAAAGCTAAACAATAGGACTTGTTTTGTATTAGTAATTGCTTTATTCATTCCAAATTGTTTCCAAATCGACTTTATGGATTGTTTGCTTTCTAGACTATTGCAAAGTTAACGTCTTAATGGTAACCATTTAATTAGTCAAACACGGACCAAAAGAGAAATAAAGTCAGATCGTCAGGTTCGCTCATTGGCAGCACAACCTCCTCTAAAATGAAAATATGTTGACCGAGTTAGCCAAGAGAGAAAGTTCGAGGCAGTTCAATTCTATTTTTAGATTAGGTTGTTATCTTGATGGCATGGCATGTCCATCTTTATATTTTAATAAATTCACAATATGTTTTTACGAATATGAATGGGGAAGAGACAGTTGTATATAATTTAAAGAGAATCTGCTTTCTTAGACACATTTTACTTAAAAACCATGTCCCAAATTTTAGCCAAATATGCAGATGAAAGTTAAATAATGGTAAGCATGAAAATTGGCGGCAATCACAATCAAATATCAGTTGACCATCCATTTTTGTTTCTTAAGCAACATTTTGAAAATTATTTGTGTAGTTCATTGATGTCTTTCACCTCTTTATATTTTTTGTTTCATGCGTGTGAATGTTCCTGGCATTAATGCCTTCATACTAACATTTTCGATGCTTAACATTTATTTTGCACTTTTGAGCATGCACTATTAGACGTTGTTTTTACTTTTCTCTTCTGTTTGCTGCATTGTGCTTGTGTGCCTCCTGTGTGTTTTCTGGAATGCATCATCATCCAATAGAATTCAACCAAGTCTGCCTTTTGTGATTCCCTGCTCAACTTCAACTCACAAGATTTGTCTCCAAACTCCCCACCTCTTCAGGCGTCCTTGTTGATAAGGCGACGCACAATCCACACAGCTGGAGAACAAAACGGAAACCATACTCTGGAGAATGGTGACTTGTCTGTGTACAACAGTTGTAGGTCCAGTGCTTCACAAAGTCCTGCACAGGTCGGTGAACTGGGTGCTGGGATATAGTTATATCTTTTCTTAATCAAATTACAATTTCCTTTAGTATGCCAGCAACAATTTTAAGTTTTATGTATCATCAAATATCTTCTCTGCTTACATAAGGCAAACTTTTAGCTTTTAGATACATTTTGGCTAAGCAAATATTTAAAAGATACTATGTAAGAAATTGATATTTTTTGTAAAAAATATTGAACATTCAGAATTGCTTAGTGCATTTGAAAGGTTCAGCTATTTTTCTATACTAAATTTGTAGGAATCTCTAAAAAACAAAAACAGATTATAACTAAGTTTGTAAACTTTTGTCATAGATTTTTAAGGATTTTGTTCAATGACATTTTTACATCAGGGATGAGTCTATTAATATCTATATGGTGTTTTCTCACATCAAAGTGAACTTGTGCACCAGGTTATCAGTCATACTTTTGCCAATGTTGCTTCTATCTTGCATTCAAGGAGCTTGATATTAGCAATGTAGGGAAACAAGTTGTTGCAATTCTAGTTAAAAGTGTATTTTTAAGTTAGATGAATGGCTAACAATCTCCTCACAAAATAAGAATGATCATTTGTATATTATTTGATTTTAGCTGGAACAAGAAAATTGTAATATGTGACACAGCCCTGCCTGAATTGAATAACTTCCATGTTTACATGTTTCTTCAATTTGATAAATTGTGAAAAAAAAATCCAAAACAACATTTCGACAATCCAGTTGAAGAGTCTGTCCAAAAATACAATTGATTCTTATATCAGACATTACAAGAGATGAATCATGCTAGTTTATAATATAAGTACTGCCCTTGGGGCTAGGATGTGATAGAATAAACAAAAATAAGAAAACACATAAGATAAGAAATTTCTGGTTGCCTTAAACTGCAAATTATGTTTCTTTGGTCCTGAAAATGTTAATCCTGCTACCTTTTTTTTTTAGTAAAGGGCTATGATCTCACCATTTCATTTTAGTCAAGCTGAAAAGGTTTACATGTTTTACGAAAATGACCATAGATTTAATGATTTTTCTTATCCCCAAATCCCTAAATAATTTATAGTTTGCACTTTATGACAAAGAAATTAATGCATTTTACAGAAGTAGATGGAAAGACCAAAATTGTGTCCTATTTTCAAAGAATTACAGTTGACTGAATACCTAGTCAGTTGTAATTTTTTTAAACAAGACGTAGATGTTAAATATTTACTATCGCTTCGGTGTTACCCGACTTTTTCAATAATTAAGCTTAGTAGAAAAAGAAGAAGAAGAACAAAGTATTCAAAGACCAATTTCACCATGCTATTTCCAATGTATAAATACTATTAAAAAGGACCCCTGTGCCAAAACTCATCCCCATTGTTTGAAAAGTCTGGATACGCCCCTGCATTCTACCAAAAGAATACTGTCCAAATGAGGTATGTCTGGCATACTGTCAGGGATTCTAATCAAAACCCAAGTAGTGGCGTCTTCGTATAACAACTTCTATGCTGGACAGACTCTGTTCATTCGCATATCGCATATGGCATATACCTCTGGGAATTTCTCGGAGTGCGCTTCCTGAACGGAAGTAGTCAGAACAGTCAGTAATATGACGATTCATAGTTTCTTGAAATATATAGTAAAACACTAAACATCGTACAAAGCATCCGAAGTACCCCTTTGATATGTAAGTAATCACGTGTTAAAAGCTCAGCCAAATCCAACCACTGGCTTCTTAGGAAATCATCACGCAAGCAAACATTCATAAAATTCAGTGTATATTGTAATAGTAATAGATACATTTTATTTGTTTATAAGTCTAGAATGACAAATCTATGGAAACTAACAGGGCAATCTATTTTCAAGATGTTTACAAAAAGCTTCCTTTCTTTGTTAGTTCATGCTTCTTCATTTCATAGTAAATATCTACAGCTGGTCCAATGTAATCTTACATGGACTGTGGTTGTTTTTACAAATATAGGTGATTTTGATCAGTATGAATTATGTCGTACAGAAATAAGTTCTTTTGCATTCTTTTATGGTCTTACTGGTCTCAGTTTCTACTGAAAATTTTATCTTTTTAAGAAATCTTTGAAACATCTTTGATATTAACTAAGGCAGAAACACTTTTTACTTCTTCTCTATGAGTAATAAATTTTAATATTAAATTTAAGATGATTAAATAGCACAAGTTGAGATGGTTACTTCACTTCAGTTTAAAACAGTTAATTGTTACTTTGCCTGCCTTTTTAACGTATAACCTTTTTAATTGAGTGTGTCTTTTCTGTTTGCTTAGCTTGCTAGAAGTCTACCAACTTCCCTACCATGTTTTATAGGCTTTCATAACTAATTTAGCACAGCTTTTGATGTGTATTTTGCATTTGAGTGGAATTAATTTTTGAATGATGCCTCAACTGAACTTTAGAGTATATTTTTCTTATAAGCTGGAAGATATCAGAATTTCTTCGCTTTCGAATATAAAATAATAAAAGATTATTAAATGTATTTTTCAGGTCTCATATGATACCCTGATTGTGTCCTCAATATATCAGTTATCATTAAAACTGAAAACAGCCACTGACAAAACCATGAACAAACTGAGGTAAGTGATCAACCCTTTCCATGCCAAACTTATTTGTTTTTTTATCAGTTGAACAAAAGCATGTTTGTCATTAGCTTTGGGTAGTTTTTGTACATTTAAATGAAAGAGCAATTTTTTGTAAGTTTGAGCAACTTGTCGTACTGCTATCAGCAGTCAATTAGGGGCATTGATAGTATTTTTCAACTCTTCATTGCTTATTATCTTATTAATGTTTGAAAAAGATACCTTGACAATCTTCATTTACCTAGGTCTGTCAAGTTATTGCGCAAACATGGTTCATGTTTCACCCTGAGGAGTATCATCGAAGACCATTTTCGTAAATTTTTAGATGTCCCACTTGTTGTCAGGTGTGTATAGGTGAGGGGGGGAGGGGGGCAGGGCAATGTCCCCCTTATCTGAGTGAAAAAAACAGAAGAAATGCTATTGATTTGCACCATTTACACCTTATTTAAAAAAGTGAACCAGTGATATGCACACCTGCTTATTGTTATGCTTCTTGCAGCCATTCAACAGGATGTATTGTTGTATGTGCCCAATGCAAGCTTCATATTTAATTTTTCATTTGGTTTGAATTTGTGTTTGTGTATGTGTGAGTACATGTACTAGTTCATGAGTTGTTAAGGAAAGCTTTTTTGTCTTAATTGTTTGCATTTTGTTTTGAGGGTGTGCAACCTTTAGTTTTACATGAATATTTAAGACGGTTTTATGTAATTAACAAGTGACTGTTTTAACTATTCCAGAGATGAAGACAGACTGAGCTTAACTCCTTCACCCATTGATGATTACCTCAATGATTCTGGCAAAAGTGAAATTACTGCATGGAAGTCTGCCAATCAGGAACTAGCCGGGATCTTGAAGAATTTACGTAGAATTGAGAGACATGTGTCTGGTAAGTTTATAGTTTCAGGGAGTATCTAAGAATAATTTAATTGATTATAGTAAAATTCAATATAGTTTATCCTTAAATCAAAGTTAGCCAAATTAGAGTCAACTCAATTTCTTTTGACTCTATAACCTTCTTTTTGTCCTCAAAGCTCTACTGCCATTGCTGTTTGCCATCCTTGTCTTTAATTGATAACCATTACATTTCTAAACCAGTGTCCTTGCTCACAATATGACAACATGAGCAAAGTATAATCTACCCATCTTGTTTCAGAGCACATTAAATGATATATTTGCCTTGGAATAGGTGCACACATTCATTAGATTATCTATTTTGTACTTTCAATTTTAAAATGGGGGTGTCTATGGTATCTTAAGGTCCAATATATTTGGTACAGAGAAACGCTTAAAATTTGTTTATCTTTCTAATTTTCTTAAGTTTCCAATGTGTTAAAAATATTTTTGCTGTACATATCTGACTGAATTATTTTTGCATTTTTATCTTTACAGTGATGGACAGAGCTTTGTTCCAAGAAAGTGACAATGAGACGGACAGGTCCTCCGGGCTACGAGTTGGACAGAATTATGTCCAAGAAATAGAGAGGATAAGGAATGAGATTAAAGGATTTCAGCCTATTGAACCTCATGACCATGAAGTGGTCTCCCCAGATATGGCAGAGCTTAGTGAACAATTTTGAGGACATCTTGACTCATTAGATTACAATGTTCTTTCAAACTCAATGACTCATCATTTACAGCAGCCTCTGCTTAGTACAAGCCTGTTTTGTGTTCTTGATTTGTTCAGACAGTTAACACTTGGTAATGTCAACATGGAACACGGAAGACAGAACAAAGGTCATCTTGATGTAATGTTTCAGCCTCACATGCGAGAAGGCTCAGTTTGAATTTGGCAAGTGCCTGTAGGTCTGCTGCCACTCTATGCTGGCTTGATGTGGACATTGCCTGTCATATAACCCTTGTGTGTTGCAAGGAGCGGAAAGCAGTTACAGACAACATATATTGATCCATTTTTGTATCTTATACTTACTTAAGTTTATTATGGACTGTGAAACACAAAGTTTTTTAATGTTTACTTTTGTTGTTAAGTTAAGCTTTGGTAACTTTTTCACTATCTGACTTGAACGATGACTAATGAGTGATATAAATACTCGTTTGTCCTACTTTTCAAAGTACTGACCATGACCTGTGACCTTTGTGTATGGACAATCATTACACTTTTAATTCACCAATATGTTAGATAGAAGTCTTCAATTTGTATTTTATATGAAGCTTATATTTTAATTAGCTGTGAAGTGACTGCATATAAAATGCATACGCTACTTTGCCAATTACTTGTTTTCTAACTGCCATCAAGCTGGTCTCAGATTAACAATTTCTTCATTGCTACATTCAGTAAATGTGTATATGCAACTAAGGTCTTGTACATCAGATATCATTAAGCTACCTGACGTTTCATATTAGGGATTTGTTCATCTGTCATCCTATTAAGCTATCATCATCATCATCATGTGCCAATAAGTTCACTAACTCTGTTCACAATGAGTTTAAGGCACAATCCTCAATGTTCTCTACTCATGACACATACATTTCTAACTCATAGCAAAATTTGTATCTTGAATACTTATGTCACAATGATTCTACTTAATATTAACATTTTTATATTGTTTACAATGGGATGAGACTAACCTTGTAACTTGTCACAAAATCGTTCGATTGAATGACTAAGAACATTATAACAATTTAATTGGTATTTTAAGAGGATGCATAAATATTTGGTTATCCAGGTCTGCATAATTTCTTATTGCTTCGGGTCCGGAGATTGTAATTGGTGCCAAATGAAAGATAACAGTATTGCTCGATGTCAGCACTATAATCAAATTGTTAATAATCTCTGTGTCAGCCTGATGTATCATCTAAGTTTTAATGTAAAACATGTTGATGTGCTCATTATTTATAAGCTCATTTGTTTTTAGGCCATTTAATAGGCAGACTGTTCTTTGCATTGCAGTTGTTCAGTTCACTAGTGCTGGAAATTGTGTAATCTCAGGTCTTAAGTTGAATTGAAATCTTGGCACTGAAAGAATGGGTAGAGTCTTAAGAATTACCATTTAGCAAACACAAATCTCAGTACAGATTTTCTGTTTTTAACAGTTAGTTTCAAGTTCCAAAGATGTTATTCACAATTGATTTTTTAACGAGTCTTATCTAACTTTACAAGACTTTTAGAGGATGATTGATAAGTATTTATTTAAAGTTTTAGATTTGCTTAACTAAATTAAACAATTTAGCATCTATTAATTATTTTATCATAACCATTTTAGCATTTAGTTAAAGAAATTGCACATTTTTTATTATTAATGCAAACTAGTATATGGTGACAGTATGCCTTTTAACACATTTTATTTACACTTTCTGGTGCTTTTCGTGTGGGTTAATGTCAAAACTGTAAGATGCTTACAAAAAACATAATCATGTGGAATATTGTTAGAAATTGAATGTGAGATTATTGTCACCCAAATGTTAAAACATGTTTGCTTGTTCATTACCTAAATAATCAAGTCTTATAGCTTTCGGTATCTGCTTGGGTTGTTCAGTTTATCATTCAACATTTTATTTTTAATTAAGCAAATTCCCTATTTAGGCTAATCTAATTTACAATTTTTCATGTTTGTTGAAATCTAGATACCTTGCTTAACTGAAAGTTCACTTGAGCTCTCCTCTGTCTCATAAATCTCTTCTGTCCTGTCATCATGTTGTGTGTTAGTCAAAGTGTGGCATGTTATTATGGTTGGAAGTATACATGGTTTATACTTTTTATTATACATGTTTGAGAGAATGCAGCTTTTCTGTGATAAACATATCTACTGCTGTTGACCCCCAGCCCTCATCAACCTATCTTACTTCTCTACTCTACTCACAGCTGATATCAAGTTGTGTCCTCATTTGCTTGTTTTTGTTTTGTTTAAATCTTTCCTCATGGCCTTGGTATAAACTTAACAGACATGACTGTGCACTCATATATAAAATATGTTATGCTAATTGTGAATATGATTGAATATGTAAACAACCAGTGTATGAGTTGTGGCAAAACAGAGTGATTTATTTTATTTCTATTGGAGTATGAGAGAATTATGTGAGCAGTTGTTTGTACTGAAAGATTTTTGTAATAAAAAATAACTGAATTGAGGATGTACATAATCTATATTGGTCACAAATTTCAGAGGTCAAGGTCATTAGTATATTTTTTTTAATGAATTCTGCATAAGGTTAGATAACCTACAGTTTTCTTTTTTCTTTTGGGATTAGCAAATTTGGTGAGTGGAACGAGAATTCACTTGTTATTGCAATTTCAGTCATTACACAATTTAAAAATTAATTATTAATTTCCAGGATATTTTGAAGGTTGAAAGTTATTCATTAATTGTTAAATTAAGATATTTTTTCTCTTCGCTTTGATATATCCTTTTTAACTCATGGACATAATATTACCTTTAAAATACTAATAATAGTTTTATTTTGATATGGTAACAACCACCAGATCCATTACAGTATCAAACTCTTATGTGTATTAAATACAAATAAATATAACAGTTAATGTGAGTCATGAGTATTAATCTTTTGTGCTCTGCCCAAATATCTGAAAAGTTATGCCCACCAAATCGCTGTAGGTGTTGGTCACAATTGATAATCTGTTTAATCTGTTCAAACATTATGTGTCAAATTGTTAGATTATGGTCATGACTGATTTGCCTGGGAAGGTATAATAGGAGTAGTCAATCTATTTGTTGTAAACATAATAACTGTATTAAGAATAAGAACTTCTTGATGGTTACTGTAATTTGTTCATATTTTTAATCTTATAATAAATAACTGTTCAAACTGTTCTTCATGATATTCTCAATAACTCAATATCTCTGCATCTTGGGTTGAAGGCTGTGGATAGGATGATATTTTATGTCATCTTTAAGGGAAATAAACTAGTTGCTCTATGTCTTAAAGGCTGTGTTAGTATTTTATTGATGTGCATAATATGTTGATATACTTTAACAGTCACACTTATTACAATTGTGGAGAATACAACAAGTTGACAACAATATACTTTATGGTTGTCAGTCGAGTACTCAATATCATGGGTCAACACTTTGATGCAAACTATTGTTTTTATAGTTGTGCTTTATATGCGTAATAATTGTTTCGTCTCATATTGTTAATGACCATGATTTATTCTTTCCAGTTAAAGAAAACATTGCTTATTTACAAACCAAACTTTTGTGTTATTTCATTTTGATACATTGTCTCTGTGTTTTATTTGTTGGCATTCACAGAAGTTAATATTTTGATCTGATACAAGTTTTATTCTTTACAAAATTGTCTGACTGACTATCAAGACTTCAATCATGTTACAATCTAAGATTACTTGATGCTCAAACTGGACTGACATGACTATCTAGAAAATGTATAGGGCTCAATAGGATTAGGACTATGGTATGTCCAAATTGCTATAACATGACAATCAAGGCAACACTTGGTCCCCAATTAAGAGACTTGCTTAGTCATTTGTGCTACACCAAAGCTTTTCTGATCTATATCAAGCACACTTTTTGGTTCTGTGATGACCATCTTGCTTGACTACATTAATCCTCAACTTGTCCGTTTTACGACTTAGGACTAGGTCCAAACTAAAATGTGGAAAGGACGTTTAAGCTATGGCTAGGCCACGATCATAGGTGGAATGATTTAAAATATCATCATTTGTTTGGAGATTAACATTTATTACTTAATTTTCACATACCTAAATAGATTGTAACATCACCATCCACCCTATGTCTAGCCCATTGTGCGACAATAAAGGTTTGGTTTAAGACATTTCCGCCTTTGGGTAAAGTAAGGCCACAACTATCTGAAGAAATAACAATCTTGGCTAATCTAATACCTAAGCTGATATGGAGCAAGTGAATGGTGCAAAACAATAATCTACATACAGACGCTTAATTTCTGTGATATGACCATATCAGTTATAATTATTACTATTACCATAACAAAACAAGCTGTGCAACATACAAGTTGGTATAATCATCGTGACTATATCTAAGCCAAAATATTGCGACCATATTTTCTAAAGTACAAAAAAGATGTGACATGATCATCTTGGCTAGCGAAGGTCTTATCTAAGGAGCTGAGACATTACCATTTACCAGACGCGTAGTCAGGATTTTGAAGGGAGGGGCAAAGGGGCAACCTCTGTTAGAGCATTTTGGATAGAAAAGGGATAGACATCACCCATTTCCTCCTGGCTATATACCTGACATTTAGGCAGGCCTAGTTACAACTTACTAGGCCCCCAGTATGCTGCAATAGGGCATAAACGTGACTTACAGCATACCGAGAAGCAATTGTGTCTCAGCCATCTAGTATTCAGATCGTATCCGGTGATTTACTCCTCCTCTTCAAATTTCGGTAATTCCCCCTTCATAAAATCGTGAGGTTTTTTCAAAAACGCTTTGCGTTTTTACAAAAAGACCATCTCAAACAAATAAATAAATCGTTAAATTATATGAAACATTCCTGATTCTTGCCACTCTTGAAAAAGATCTCCCCCCTTCACAGTTTGTGCAAAATACCAGCGAAACTGAGCGAGTTGATCATAGAGGTCACTGTTCGAGACATTTTTGCATTGCATACTGTTTCATTACACTCGAAATACTATTGTCACCTAGATATAAAACACCAAACACATTTTCTGACTCTGTCAAAGCTAACATGCGCTGGTCAAAACCAGTGTTGTGGTCGAGTAGAATAATGTACTACTCAAGTAGTACTCTCGATCCCCTATTAGACGTCCCCCCCGTCTATTTTTTTCAGAGGAAATTTGCCCCCCCCCCCCTGATGCTTATTAA
>JAUUEB010283357.1:0-13042 GCA_032362205.1 Clione limacina
GACACTCTCTCTCTGATGAGTTTATCCACAACTCTCTCCAACACCTTCATTGCCTGGTCCAACAACTTAAGACCTCTATAATTGCCTCTGTCAAGGCATGTATACACATGTATACACATTTTTATTTCATGGTTTACAGTAATTTGTTTGCCAATGGTTATCAATATTTATTTTCACGATTATTAGGTCTGTCGATGCATCCAGTACACAATGTTGCTGAGTGTGAAGGTATTATGGGCAAAGGCTGGCAAAACCGTAGTACAGGTGCAACCCTCATGAATGCAGACTCATCTCGTAGTCACTCAATTTTCTCAATATACATGGAGATGGTTACAACAGATGAGGAGGGTGAGGACCATATCCGAGCAGGAAAACTCAATTTAGTGGATTTGGCTGGGAGTGAGCGACAGGGAAAAACAGGTATTTCATTACTGCTATTTTTATTGTGTCAATTTTGTTAAGGATCCCATGCATATGCGTGAGGGTGAAAGCATGTCTTTGTAGCCTGGCTTTATTCGTTGCTGCAAGTAAAAACTCATTTTCTAGATGAATGCAAAAAGAGACAAGCACGTTTTTCTAGACCACCTGAAATTTACAAAAATAATTCTCTGGAAAAGACTCTCCCAAAAAAGGGGCTTTTAAATTCATGAAAAACATTAAAATTTACAAAATATTGATTGAGGACAGGGAAATCTCAAAGTAAGAACCCAAGTAGTTCCCTTAACTGTTTGCTTTGTTGAAATGTGAAGGAAATATCATGTAGAAGTACCTTAAAGCAATTTAGAATCTCCAACAAAGGAGACAGCAATACAAATCTTTGCAATGCACTAGTGGTAAACTTGTTGTAATCCTCAAGCTACTTTCAATACCATATGAACCACCATTTCATTTCCCCTAGCCTTTCTCTAGTTGACGTTCAACACTGGTAAGTGGACCCTGCTTTATTTTATCTCTCATTCTTCTCCAGGGGCTACTGGTGACCGTCTCAAAGAAGCCACAAAGATCAACTTGTCCTTGTCAGCACTTGGTAATGTTATTTCAGCTCTGGTAGATGGCAAGTCTAAACATATACCTTACAGAGACTCCAAGCTGACCAGACTGCTACAGGTTATTTTAGTGATCTCTTTACAAATTTGAAGTTTACATATTCTCAAAATTCTTACATCAAGGATTGATAGTTATAAATATTTATTTATATTATTGAAAATAAGAGCTTTGTGAGTTATTTTTCTAGGTTGTTTTTGTTCCTTAATCATTTTGTTGTTTCTACCACTGTGTTGACTGCAGTTGTACCTCAATAACCAGCTCCCCCACGCCTCCATAGAATCACTTAATAAATTAATTCTCCCTCTCAATCAATTTGCACTTAATCTAAGGGTCTTTACTTTAAATGATGTTGTGATATTTGGCAGACCATCTTTTATTTCTTGATTGGAGCCAAGGGATGATTTTGTGATTTGCACAAATAATTTCCAGCAAACTTTGTGTATCATAAATTCTTTTGTTAAATCTCAATTCAATTGATTTGACAGCCTGCGTAGGGTCTGTTAGTGGTTTTACCATACAAGCTGGATGTCATAAGTGTAGTTGAAATGGGAAATGCATACTGAAACACATTTTTTAGCTGAATACATAGCAACAACCAGTGATTTTTATCTTCTTGAATTGATACTTATAGTTGTTCTAACACTAGACACTTCCTCAAATTTCAGGCCATACGTTTTATGTCTATCAGATACTATATCTATCATGTTTTCTTCAGGACTCTCTTGGGGGCAATACCAAGACTATGATGATAGCATGTTTGTCACCTGCAGACAACAACTATGACGAGACATTGTCAACTTTGCGTTATGCTAACAGAGCAAAGAACATCAAAAATAAGCCAAAGATTAATGAAGACCCCAAAGATGCACTGTTGAGACAGTACCAAGAGGAAATTGAGAAACTAAAGGCTATGCTTGCTGGTCAAGCCCCCGTTGATGCTGCAGCAGTTTCTGGTCAGTACAAAATGATTTATCAATGCATTAGTATTAATTGTTTTAATGTAAATAAAATGCAATAAACTTATGTAGCCATACCTCCCCCCATGATCCTGTCACCATATTTCACAAAATCCGTAACACAGATACAAATATATCTTAATAGTATGGTCCAGAAAGAGATTGCATTTTGTGACATGCCCCATACCCCACCCAATAGTTGTTAATGTTTCACTTTCTAATTTTTTTCCATGTACAACATGTTTGATTAGCGTCTTATTGATCTAGCAATGGATAATTTTTCTTCATGTAATTTATCCTTAGAAGATGATCTTGTGCTAATCCAAAACTATGTGTAAGTGGTTGTAGAAGATTAATGATTATTATTATTATCAGCTTAAACAAAACTAATTTAGTTGACAAATTTATGTTAGCAGCTGCTTTACATTCTTATGTCTTTTGTTGAACACTATGATGATGATAAAAATTTCCGAATTTGGGATTTCTCTATTAGAATATTAATACATTCTTTATAACTATGATAACTTTAGCTTATAACTATATCTCAATAAGAAGGAAACAATGTTTTGAGCTAAGTCTTATCACTATCAGTTGCAGCTGGAGCAACAGCCACACAGAACATAAGGTCACCTCGATCCCCATCAGGAGATGCAGAGGAGTCAGACGCTGCCAGGGGACAGTTAGAGGTTGAGAAGAAACAAATCAAAGAGGTAAATGTTTCCATATAATTGTTATTTTTCTGAACTCTTCTCAGTGTACTACATTATTTTGTAATTTTTTCAAACTTATTACTCCTTTTTAGAGATTATTAAAAGCTTTGAAACAATTGACTTCTCTAGAGACAACTCATTCAATATATTATACAAAAATACCATTTTGATATTTGCCTTCCCCAGGAGTATGAGGCTCAGATGATTGAGATGAAACAGGCATTTGAGGCAGAAAGAACAAACAAAGCAAAACTCCAGAATGACATGTTGAAGCTGAGGGCTTTCTATGATGGCAAACTACGAGATGTAGATGGTCAGATTGCTGATCTGCCAAGCACTGCTGAAGGTTTGTCAAACTGCTTACATTTTTTTCCAAATTAAACATTTTTTCCATATACCATTGTAAATGAATACTGACGTAATATCTTCAAATTGTTATCAGAAGCTTTGCTAATCAATTTTAAGCATGTCATTTTTTGTAATATTCCTGTATGCATGGCAAACAGTTGTTCTGAATCATATGTGACACTTCTTCTCAAATTAAGACACTTGTTGTAGTTTTATAATTAAGGAAAAGTTAAAAGAGTGCAATATGGTGCTTTAGAAGTGAATTTTTGTACTTTTTTATATACTATATAAGCTTGAGTTATGAAATTTGTCAAAATTATGTTATTTTGATAGGAAATGTCACATAGAGTTTTGTGTGTAAAGAACAAATGATATTTTTCTTGTTTAGCTCACTCATCAGCCTTATCAGTCATAAAAGGTTTTTGTTAGGCTTATCTGAAAATAATTTTTTTGTAACAAAAAAAACAATTTAATCATGACTAAAAGCAATTATTACTTTCATTTGCACTGTTTTCTGCCATTACTAAATCAATGAATCTATTAAATTATATTTTTGCTTTTATATTAGGATTTTAACATTTTGAATCAATTTTTTCCTTTTCAACTTTTGCTTTTTTTCACTATCATGTATTTTTGCCAATCAGATGTATCAACAATGATACAAATTTTGTATCTATTCATTTTTGCTCCTGCATTACAAGCAGTCACCAGAATTGCCATCTTTTATGAATAGATGTTCGCAAAAGCTTTTTTATTATTGCAATCACTAGCACCCTGGTTCTATTTATACATGTTTGTAAATGCTAGTTGTAGTAACAAACTTAATAAGAGAAATAAATCAGGGTGATAATGACTTTCAGAAGAATGCAAATTTTAACCTTTCTTGGGCCAGTTCTTCTTTTTTACCCTGCTTCGTTAAATGTCTCTGTAATCGTTTTAGTCTGGTCAGAAACTGAATCAATTGCTCACTTTGTAAATCAATTTTCAGACTCTGCTGGTAAAGGGTATTTCAAACCTGTTAGCTACAAGTTAGTACACTACTCGTAGGACTTGTAGCTGCTGGTCAAGAGGTCAATGTGTCCATGTTTTAGAGAATAATGGTGATGGCTATGTATGGCCACTGCAAGAGTGCATTCAGCGTAAACAGCTACATTGGTGATGCCTTCAGCATCAAGGTTGGGGTGCACCAAGGCTCTATTCTGAGTCCTCTGCTGTTCATCATCATCATGGAAACCCTCTCCAAGAGTTTCAAAACAGAGCTACCATTGGAACTGCTTAACACAGATGAGCTTATGTTGATGGCTGAGAGTCTCCAGGACATGGACACACAATACACAGCATGAAAAAACAGCATAGAGGAGAAAGGGCTCAAAGTGAACATAAAGAAGACAAAAGTCATGTTTCACCCCACCATTGCAAGAAACAAAACAAGTCTGGCAAATTCCCATGTTGGGTCTGTCAGAAACGTGTCGGAAGCATCTCAAATCCCCCCCCCCCCACTGTAAGCGCTGGATCCATGGCAGGTGCAGCATGCTCAAAGTTGAACTGACTAAGGCGCTGGACTTCAAATGTCCAAAGTGTAGTGGTGACATGCCACATGACAACCTACTCCCTATTCAAAATCACGTCAACCTCCCTGGAAACAGCCTCAAAGTGGTGGACAAGTTCAGCTACCTTGGAGACATGTTGGATGCAGAGCACATTCTAGCTCAATCACAAGGGTACGCTATTGATGGAAGAAATTTAGATGTCTCCTTTCCTTGCTTGGTTCAAGGGCATTGTCTCTGAAAGTGAAGGGCAAGATATATAGAACCTGTGTGCAGACCACCCTGCTTTATGGAAGTAAAACCTGGTCCTCCTTGTCAAGCGACAAGGATAGGCTCAACAGGAATGAGATGTTGAAAGAATTTGTTGGATGTGTGGCCCCAACCTCAAAGGATAAGCTCAGTAGGGAGCTTAGAGCAAAGATGGGTATAACTTCAATCACTGTCTTCCTGCAGATAGGTAGGCTGCGCTGGTTTGGACAGTTTTAGAGAAGGCAGACAGACAGCTATCAGGATTCTAAAGCCAAGAGGCTTTTAGTGAGACGTGCCCATGATCATGACACCTGGAGAACTGTAAGCTCATTGTTAAGTCTAACCTATGCTGCTATGCAGCATGGAAAAGGACAGTAAATGTTGATGTTGATGAATGCAAACATGATATCTGATTTGGCTGTCAAGTTAAAGATAATTTAATGAGGCATTGTATGAAAGCATTTATTTTACCATTCTGTATGAAAATAAACAAATAAATATGGATCATATGTTTACAAAAGAATTCTCCCCAAATTACAAAATTTGTTGTTAGGGATGAATCAGCATGCATTACATAATCAGTAATCATATAGATTTGATGAAGATCTGTTGGCACATTTAATATCATTGCACACTACCATGCATGCATACATACTCGTTTGTTGTGCATGTTTCCATGGACATTTCTCATGCACTTTTCTATGGATGCCATCATGGTGCATCATACACACCTTTATGCATGTTTCCAGTCACGCTTATTGATGCACATTTTTCATACACATAAGCATGCACATTTCCATGCTATGATGCTCCATCCTAGATATTATCTATCATTTATACTGATCTATCACTAAGTATTACCAATATGACTTAAATTTGGGGTAAAAGTAGATTTGGTATGGATATATCAAAATATTCGACTGTTTTACCTTTTGATATGAATTTTTTCCTATTTTGATACTGCACATGAAATGAATGTTTGCATATGATGCCTCATAAAATTACCTTAATTTATATAATATAAAAATGTGGATAGGATGACTTCTTGACCCAGGGTGACAAGCCATGAACAGAGTTGTAGGTAGCTAGGAATTTTTAAATCCCCTTTATTAGCCCTAGCCATGTGCACAATTTGAAATTGTTTCCCAAAGTGAACAGTTTTTGTGTTTTATGATGGATTTTGACGAGACTATTTCATTTATACACTCCCTATCATCACCATCTTTCTTTCCATGTCAACCTCATTACTATAGTCATCTTCTTCATCTTTTGCTTTTATTTTCTTCCATTTCTACGTCTTTATTTATCTTCTTTATTTATCCCCCTCCAGTGCTAGTTGGACATAGCAGAGTATGGCAATCGACCACTACTATTTTTCTTCATTCCCTCAGGTCTTACTTTTCCATATAAGTGCTACTGAATACTTGAGTAGATTAATATAAAAATTGAAGGTTGAGAGTTTTGTCTAACAATGAAGATTATGGCGATTCATTTGATCAAATTTCATTTCTTGTACATTGGATGTCGTCATCTATGCATGATGTGAAATAGTGAAATACATATTACTATAATCTCCATATTACTGGTTTCTTCAATATAATAATAGACTGCATGCTTCTTTTTTCTTAATTCTTATGCTCATCAGTTAAAGAAAAGCTTACAGTGCTAAATAAGTGTAATATTTTATAATGCTTTATTTGTCATTTCTGCAATGTTCTTGATGGTAACTCAGCATCTGCAGATTTCCTTTATGGTTTTATGATACATTTTTAATCAATCTTATTAATTTGATGTTTAATTGCGGTACAACATTTAGATCATCTTTTAATTTGATTATGGCACGACGATTAATTCAAAAGATGACCTTATGCGCCATATTGCTCGCTATTAAACATCAACTGGAGAAGATCAATTTAAGAATTACAAATAAATCATGACTAGCATTGCGTATCTGGCTAAAAATAAATCACAAACTTGTTATTGCATCTTAATTACTCTATGCATCAGTTTTCAGAAATACCACTTTCCTCTCCCCCTCTGTATCTATCTTTTATTTCATCCCTTTTCATCTTTCTCTCATACTTACCATTATTCATGACCCATCAAATCTTTTTCAAAATTCCTTTATGCTATTTCAGCATACTGTATTCATCATTGAATCCTTCCTTCTGTCCTTCCTTCCTTCCTTCCTTCTTTTCTTCCTTCCTTCATTCATTCATTTATTCATTCCTCCCTTCCTTCCTTTCTCTTATTCCTTTTTTCTTTCCTTCCTTCAATAATAGGCCTTTTGAGGTTTGAATTTGTTTACTACTAAATCCATTTAATGCAATGTTTTGACACTTGTCTTTTGCTTATGTGATTTTTATTTGATTATGGATTATATTATGTATAAAATAACGCTAACATTTTACCATATAATCCTTGGACATTAAACAATAGTGCTTGGAGAGGTTGAATCTGGTAAGTCATTTCATCGAATTACACGAAGTAAGTAACTTTTCACTTCTCCTCTCCTTCAATTGGTTTGAAACTGCTGTTGAAGTGTTTGGGACATTGGTATACTTTTCTAACTGCCGAGCTGTTAACTTTGAATTTGCAGATATTTATACCTGTGCCTTTTTTTTAATGTGAAGTTGATTATTATTTTCTATTAACCATGCTTTGTTTTTTCCTCAGCAAGTTTCTCTCATATCTTTCACAAAAGTTATTAAACCTTTTGACTGCTAAGCTGGTAATCTTTCAGGCTTATGTTTGTAGCCACATTGTCAAATAAAGGAAGAATCTCCAGGCCAGAAAGATTTCCAGGCAAAGCAGTCAAGAGGTTAAATAAGCTGCCTTTTTATTCTGATAATGAATTGATTTTTTTAAAAGACAATGTAAGATAACAAAGAATATTAAAATCTGTGTCTATAATTCCACAATCACAATAATTTCTTCATACTTCTATCACCAAATCACATAACAAGACATACATTGCAATTTTTAAACTATATTATACTTCTTCAACATGAATTGCTTTCAATTGTTGCATATGGCTCATTAGGTTTTTGTTTATTGTTTAGAGAATTTTAGTGAGGATAAATCACATGGCCCTTGATGTTCAATTTGTTTAAGTATTTTATACTTTTGTAAATTAAATGTCTTTCAATATAGAACATATACATATGTGATGACATAGGAAAACCAGTCACTAGTTTTAGAATAACACTTCCAGATATCAATGTTAATGATGTAGAACTGTTTGCAGATATTTTTGCTTTTTTATTTTATGAAAGTGTTTTTTGTGGTTCTTGAGATATAGCCCTTTTAATGTTGAATATGTGGGAAATGTTTAAATTCATAATGAGAAAAACACTTTAAGTTAAAAAAACTTTTTTTTATTTACAGAGAGAATGAGTAAGGAAATATAGTCACACATTTTACTGTATTTTGTAACTTAATAACTTACTAGCTTGAACTGTCACCTCTTTGTATTGGGTTTATTATTTTTTAAAGATATTTTCATACATTCAAAGAGTCTAGAAAAAATATAAATGAAATAACCTCAACACTTGCTTAAATTCCAAGTTACCATGTCATAATTTAGTTATGAGAATTTAGTCGAAGTCCAGAATCTTGATGAACATAACAGATAAGTTTTAATTCATGATTTATTTATCATCCATGGATCTACCACACTGATAATCTAAACTGCATTTGTTTCTTATACTACATAACGTCAACGTCATTCCATAATTGCCGTAGGCGGTTTTGGAGGTCTTGAGATAAAAAAATTGTTTTCAACTTAGGCGGTTTTGGTTAAAGAATACAAACTGAAACATCAAAGGAAGCAAAACCTTTAGGTCCAAGATGTACACAAATGAGATGTTCTTGAAAATCGCCCTAACTTGAAAGCCCCCAAAATTGACTTAGTGATTGTGGATTAATGTTGACTATTTATGACTTATTGTTATTGGGTATCCTCCAAATCTTATCTCATAACTGCACTCAATTTTCCCTTTTTTTTTTTTAATATAAGACCTTTTTTGTTGATTGAATTGCCTATTTTCCAAGTTTTGGGGGTTTAAAAGAAAATTAAAATTAATAAGTTACTGAGAAGATGTAATCTGACACAAGCACTTTGATGCTATATCATTGATTAAAACAACAATCAAGCCAACCGCCTAAACTTATGTATTAACTCTCTCAGAGTGTGTCAGGTAAGATAAGGGGAAGTAGGTAAAATCAGGTGTATTAGGTCAAATCATGTGTATCAGGTCAAATTGAGTGCATCAGGTTAAATCAGGTAAATCTGGTGTATCAGGTGAAATGCTCTTTAAGTTGGACCTTTTATAATTATGCCTTTCATTATAACTTACACTAATCATTGAGAAAAATTCTTATTTTTTCACATGATAAAAACTTACCACATTATTGAAATTTTTCATATGTGCTTTACACACTTTTGTTCATAAGGTTAAAGACATAAATACAAATGAACCAACAGTATAGTATCAATTATATAACAAAAGTTTTAAGTACAAAAAGATATGATTGTAACAGTAAAAAATCATTGATAAAAGAAGACGAAACAAGGAATAGACCGCAAAATAGGAACCTCACAACATTATAATTTGTATTTGAGCTCTGATACATTAGGTTGATGATCTTAACAGGTTGTTATTTTACTGACATCATTATTTTTGTTCTTTTTTCTTTTCTTTCACTCTTGAAGACTTTTGGTTATCAAAGAAAATCTCCTAGCATAATCTATCTTTTAGCACCTGATTTAATATAACCACTTACCCATGCACTCAGCCTCTGTGTGTCACTCAGGTCATATTGATGTTCTGTAGTATCTTAAACTTGACAATTTTTTGTTTATTTATTATACAGTGTCTAAATAAAGAAACTCTTAAAAATGTGAAAACTTTTCAAAATAGTTCCATGTGGTTTGAATTCAACATGGGTCAGATTATGAAATACATCCTGTGTGCCAGCAATTAATCATTTCCAGTAGGATCATTGTTGCTATGACTTGTGTAGATATATATTGAAAATTTAAAACAGGATTATTACAGTTGTTATGTAATGGAGTTAAGAACAATAACTGCTTCGGGTTGTCTCAGAAGAAAGTACAGTATATCCTCGTTCAGCCGGACACATTGGTCCCAGAATTATATACACTTCATTGGATTTTCTTGATAATTAAATCCAGCCAATATTGATTTTGCATTGATGCTGTAATTGTGCGCAGTTCCCTTTGTGACTATCCTCTGGATTGCCTTGCCATTTCATGCATCTTATTCTCTATAATTGCAGTGATTTCTTCATGACATCTCTTAGCATAAAAATGAATATTTTTTAATTGTATGTACAACTGGAGTGAACAAAATAAGTTTTGTAACTGTGAAACATTGAACTTAACATTTATTTATTTCCTGTAAAACAAATGTGTAAAAAGAAGAAGGAATCCTTTCTACTAAAACTAATGAGGACGGCCAATATCACCTATGAATCATGAACTACACTAAAATCTACATTGATTCAGGACCACTAAAGATAATTGGATCAATCTGAAAATATAGATGGTGGTTCACAATTTTGTTTGTGAAATTACATAAATCAAAGAGTACCTGTGATGTAGTTTTTCAAAGTGTTTTTGTTGCTCTGTTTTAAACACATGTACTACCAAATTAACAGTTTTGTCCACATTGCATGGTTCCTATATCTTTACTCTTTCACCTATATTTCAGGTAGGACTATCCCAAAAGAGGGCTTTTTTGTTTAAAGGCCCTACTATTTTCTTCTTCATGTGAATACTTGGTCGCAAAATTAACACAACAACTTTTTTAATTGGAGATTTAGGTTTTTCATGGTTTTGTTTTTATTTTTCCTTATAATTTTCTTAAAAAGTACAGTCAATTGATATGGGAACAACAACATATTAAAATACCAAACAATTATTCTGCAATGAAAAAGATGTGTCATTTTCGAGGTTGCCACACAGCCTAGAGTTGACCTAGAATTGGGCCTTAAGCTGGGATATGGCCCTGATTTTAAATCTCACCTGAGATTTTTTTTAATTAATTAATGGGGAAAAAAAGCCCTCCGTTAAGGGCTGGGAGCCCCCAGTTGGGGCCTGTGAAATTTTGTGCAACCCTGAATTTTCCGATCAAGTAAATGTTCAATTAGGTTAGAAATTGTGTTTTGAAGAATATACCATATTTTAAAATAATCATATATCTGATTATATCACAAAGTGTCAGTCAGAACATTTCTTAAAAGTATGATTTTTGTTTGGTTTTAAGATATGACACTAAAACAATAAGCGACTTAAATGGTATGTGTTTTGATGTCATATTTACTCTTTTATGTGGATAGTGCTACCTTTAATAACATTCTGTTACCTTCAATTTTTGTGTGTTTCTATTATTCAAATGATGATAGGAGTTGACTATAGGGGGTAGTATGTTGATACTATATCATTTTTATGCTTCTCTCACTATGTTGACTTTCTCAACATGTTTTTCTCTACCAAATCCTTTCCCTCACCTCCTTTCTTTTCCATATTATCTCATACAATTACTTAAAGTAATTCTGAGTTATCTTTGTTACTTAGGATGTCAATTTTTATTTAAATTAGAATGGGCAAGTGATTTGTTTCTGGAACGGAATTGAAAAAGGCAAACATATAAAATGTAAAATCAGTTATAGTTGAATAACCTCATATACAGGTGTGTTGATAAGAATTAATTTAAATCACCTCCTTAAGTTGTCTCCTATTTAAAACCCTTTACACGGTTTGGTATCTTGTGAAAGGAAGATATAGAGAAAATTGCAAGGGTGTTTAATTTTTCCAAAACATAACAAACACACAGGAGAACCTTTTTAGAAACTTCAAAATTGTCAAACATAATTTTTGAGCTTACCCATATGATTTATTACAAGAAAGCAGCTCATGATTCTTGTAGTGTCTGATTATCTAAAATTGTTTGTGTAGTTTAGCTTTTTGAAATGATTGCTGTTTTGATTGATATTAATTTAGAATAAAGATGAATTGTTAATTTAACTTTAGGGAAGTAAAGAAACAAAATAAGAATTAAAAATATGAGCAACAGTTGAAGCAAAATCTGTGAAGATAAGGAAGTTCATATATATTTTAAGTACTTTCTTGATTGAAAGATACATATGATAAGAACCACTTATGTCATCAGAGATATAAAGAAACATTAAAAAAAATTACTAAAATGACAAAGAACAGAAATGATCTAATGAAAATGAATAAAGATTATAGTCTCATTAATTATATGTTTTGTTGATTTGTAACAATTACATAATGTTTCAATAATTGAATTGTTTGATATTTGGTTCTAAAGAAGGCGATTTTATTTGATGAAATAAAATCCTTACAAGCTAACAGTCCTGATGTGTTTGTTGTGAAAAGTGACTGATGTGATTAATACGAGATATCAAATGTCTGAATTTAATCATGAATAACTCAACATTCTGACTTATAAAAATACTTACAGCCTTTTTTATCTTTTGTTTCTCTCCAATCGAATGTTGATATGCTTTGTAACAGAAGTAAAACAATAAATTTTGTTATATGACTAACGGTCAGGCTTCTAATTTCCTTTCCAGCATGTCATTATGTTCTAATAAATAATTGTAACAAGTACTTATAGGTAAGATAATCTTAGTATATGTCGTTAAAATTCAACTCTACATAATTTTTTTCAGTTTCAGTCTTCATGGTTAAACCATTGATATATATAAGTGTAAGTGATGGAATTCAGAGTTATATGTACTGACAGATTGGCTTGAGGGAAGTTGTTAAAAGATTTAAAACATATTAGCTTGTATATTACTATGTAACAATATTTCAGGTTTTGAAGAATGTGTAATCTTTTCTAAAACAGAAAACCAAAACTTTTAATTAAAGATAAATAAGGGAATGTGAATTTTGTTCACACACAAAACAAGTCGGAATTTAATATGAATTTTTTTAATTCTATTTCAACAGGGAAACACAAGAGCACTAGCCAAGGCCAAGAGTTGGAACGGCCTATGTCAACTACCAGTGAAGATGGAGGAATTGTAGGCCCAGGTATGGCTTATAGACCATGTGACAAAAATATAACTATAATAATCACCAATTGGAATCCTGTTAATAGAGATACGCACAAGAAATGACACTGATTGT
>JAUUEB010283468.1:0-13041 GCA_032362205.1 Clione limacina
GGGGGTGGGTAATGCCCCCTTGCAGGGTTAAGGGACAGCGTCCCTTATCAGGGTGCAGGGGTGAAGCCCCCGAAGCTCTAAGAAATTGTAACAATCGAAGGGTAAAATGGATGTATTCTGGTGGTTTCAATGATAGAAAAACTACAATTTTCGCGATTTTGGTCCCCAAAAAAAATGAGATTTTTTTTTTGAAAAATCTGTCTCTGCGAACCGCGGAAAACAGGAAACACTGTATTAATCTCTACGTATCGACCTAGACATTGATTTTATAAGCATTCTGTATATTCTGCTTTTAACTCAGGAAAATCCTGACATAAATTTTCTTAGGACTCTTTACCTCTTTGTATTCTGAGACTTCTTCCTTAAGACCCTTCAGATCTTCTGCTTCCATAACAATTTTCTTTGTCTTGACAACCTCCTCCATTATTTCCTCTAATTCATCCAACTCCTTAGAAGTAATCTCTTGTTTTGACTCCTCAGCCTTCAGAGCTTCCTTTGCACTTGCTTCAATGGCTGGTGCAGTATCCTTAAGTACTGTAGGTGAACAATAAAGTGAACAGCTTAGGATTAGGAATAACATCAGATAAGCTTGTAAAATATGCTATTGAAAAGTTTCTTAATAATAACAGAAATTACATAATAGAAAAAAACATTTGATAATATTCAGATTTACTTAAAAAAAATATTTATGAAAAGCTGACAGTCTCAGGCTAATATCTTAAGTGGTTAAAAAATTAATAATTTCCTGGTAAGATAAACTCACCATCAAAAATATTTGTGAAATGGTCAGATTACTAGAAGTGTTAAACTGTCAGTCTAGCAGTATAACTGGGTGCAGCTCGCCTTAGCAAGCGATGTGTCAACACTGATGACCAGCAAACAGATAAGCAAAACTGTTCAATCACTTCAGATTTAGATGCATGATATACCTAAATCACAAATACAATTATTGGCTTACTATCTACGAGTAAAACATTATAGCACACTCCATTGACCCTGAGCAACATGTGTACACAAACAATGTAAATATAAATAAAAGAAACAGTTCACTTTGAAAAGAAGAAAGAGTAAAAAAAAGGGACAAGGTCAGAACTAAAAATAAAATCACATAATATTATACCAGGTCAACAGATTGGACTGAAAAAGTTTAAAGTTATGATCTATGTATAAAAATCAAAATGTATAAGGTCATTCCATTAACATTGAGTGGCAAGTGAAACAAAGTAAATAACTGAAAAACATCAGTTTTGAAAAGGACTTAACTACAAGTTAACACAGACAATAACAAAAATTATGCCAGTTCAACACATTGTACTGTATAGAAACCAGACCTACACACAAAATTGTATCAGTCTAAGATATCAACATGAAGACTTTCAGGACAAGTTTTGGTGAAGTTGGAACTTAGAGAATGTTCAAATCACACAACCTATAGTCGCTCTACCAAACTGTATGTGATTATATAAAACAATACAATTAGAACTATTGCTGGCTGTTACACGTCCCCTTGGGGGTACCTGAGGGAGATTGAGTAAAAAATAGTAGTGTTCATTGGGACAACAGTCCTGGGGTATAGAGTATTGACTGGAAATGCAAAGACAGTTGACTTAAAAATAAAACAAATTGCAATTTATTTGTTGTCCCTTATGTAAACTCATAAACACGTACCTTCATTAGGTGAAAACTCTATAGGTTTAGCAATATCCACATCCATGGCAGTTTCAGCAGCTTTGGCCTCTGCTCTCTCACGTAATACTTGTTCTTCCATCTGATAACGGTCATAGAAATAGAGAAACAAAATAACAAATGAAACACTGATGCAGCTACCTTGTAATAATGCAATAAAGGAAATTAAAATTTCTAAGGGTATCTATGTCTCAAGAAAATTATCAATTTTGAAAAAAAGTATCTAAACATTCACTAACTGATATAAAAATTAGTAAACCTCACTAATCTTCACAATCCAAATCAAGGCTCCTCTACATTTTTAAAATAAATCACTTTCATTTCACATTTCCAATAATCTTACTTATGTAGAAAAGGATATTTAAAAAGCCCTTTTTACCAAATGATAAATTTATTGTTTACTTAAAGACAAGAGTGAACCAAACAGCTTGTGACACTACTATAAGTATATGTTATAAACCAAAAAGCAATGAATCAAATTAAAGAGCATAGAGACAACTTTTCATAATCTAAAATTAAAAGGAAAAGTTGTAACTTCAAACATATTTTTTACTATGGTTATTCATAGTTTTCTTTTGTCACTTGGCCAAGCCTTTTATCTTTACATAGCAGGTGCTCTATTTCTTGCTATGTTTTATCATTACTAAGTATCTTACTTTTTTGGGAAATGCAACCTTCTAATTTATGAAGAACTTATGAGTGTCCTTAGTGCTATTAAATCACAACCAGTACAGGTGCATCTAAACGGTAAGTAAGGTAGTGAGGGAAAATAGAAGGGTAGACTTAAGCAACAGCAGAAAAGGTTACTCTGGTAGGCCGTTAAAGTGACTTTCGTTGACAACATTGAGAAAATAGGAAATATCTTTGTCAAGTTAATACATTTATTCTAATGCAAGAAAGGAAAGACAAGAACTATGCATCAAAATGAGAACTATATGAAGAAAAAAAATTAATGAAAAATAAACAATGTCATCAAAGATGCATGAATTTTCAAAAAGACTAAATTGAAATCAACAAGAACCTAAGACCTCAGTGTAGAAGTGTTTTAATAACCCCAGTTCAATTAATTTCGTAAGAATTTAGTATACCAAAATCAAATGTGATGAAGTGTTCTAAAACATCTCTTTAAAATAACAAAAAATATACATTATTTCTAGTGTTACAAATCAAAGTTCAGACCACCCAAAATAGTGCTCTATTATAAAATGGTTGCCACAGAAATCTGAGAGCCTTTACTGAGGGCTGTTTTCAGAAGACCTCCTTACTAAGAGCTGGTTTTGAGAAGACCTCCTTACTGAGGGCTGGTTTTAAGAAGACCTCTTGCTGAGGGATTTTCTCAGAATAACCCTTACTGAGGGCTGTTTTGAGAAGACCCTTACTGAGGGCTGTTTTGAGAAGACCCTTACTGAGGGCTGTTTTGAGAAGACCCTTACTGAGAGGGCTGAAGAATGTGGCAACCATGTTATAAAGACTACAAACATGCGCGAATCATCTTTTTAAAAAGGCAATGTAAACCATGAATAAAACCAAAACCACAAAAGGGTAGGGTAGGAGATAGAAGGTTAACATGTGTAGAAATTCTAGACAATTATATTAAAATGCTCACCTGATAAACTATCTAACTTATAATTTTCCAAACACGTGACAATAATCTATCATGCATATAAATAATCAGGGCTGGACAAATCACCTGCGCTTAATTTTCTTCAAAACGACTTGCTTATTCTTTATCAAATTTCTTTAAGGATTTCCTATTGTTACTGAACAAATAAAAGATATCAAAGTGAAAGGCTTTTAAAGTGTACTAATTCTTCTTATTTTTCTTCATACTCTATGGTGACGCCAGACATCTTTGTTAACGCAGCTGTTATTCGGAACACAGCAAGGTTTCTGTAGAAAATTCTCCTGTAATGGCACCGCCTCGGACCAAATGGCTTCTCTCAACATGTCTTTTCTATTGTACAACAATATATGCATGAGTTAGGACTGGTAAAATCAAGGGGTGTGGAGTTGGGAGTAAGGTTTTTTTTAGCGGAAGTCTGTTTCAATACTTGGAGTCTGAGTCTGACCGATCACTAAGAAAATTAATAAAGAATAAACAAGTCGTTTTGAACCATGTGAAGTAATATTCTTGCTATTTCTGAGAGTTTAAAACAGCAAGGCCTCTGATAAAGCTCTGTTTGACAAAGAAATCACTTGCAAATATGAAATAAGATTATGTATTTGGCTTTCAATAGTAATCAAGAACATTTTGTTTTTAAATTCATGACTTTACGAGTCAGCATAGGTGTTTGAAATCAAAGGAGCAAGAGCTGGTAAGCACAAGCATTGGTTACAATGTGATAGATGTCTGTACATCTATCTGTTCGATTACAGGTAATGCTTATTTTATTTTAATAATTTGTCTCTGGCAAGTTCTGGAAAGCAGGCTAAAAGAACCTCTGCCAGACAGGTAAGCTCTTAATAAAAATGTGTCCAGCCCTGGGTATAACCTCTTTTTACAACAAAATAAGTTTCTGGTGTGAAACTGCTCTGTCTGAATCATTACTTTCAATATTTCATAAAACTATAGAGCATTGAAGGCAATGTCGTCATCATCATCAGGTCTTTAATGTGCTCCAAATTCTCTTTGCCGAGGACAATTCAGATTTGATGTCTAATGATGATCAAGTACTTTTGCACTGTGGTCATGTTGGTGTATCTGTAAAGATTTCTTCAGAGGTTGTAATTTTTTTTCCTTTTCATCTCATATATTCATTGACAAGCCAATTTAAGATTCATTCTTCAAAATCTTGCATCAACCAAAGCCTTTTCCTCTTGATCTCCTACTCTTGATTTCCTCAATAATGTCATGACACAACACTAAATATAAATAAGTTGACAATTTCTTGAAAGTTGATCCACACTGAAGTACTTACAGTAACAATGGTTTGTGTCTGTATCTGAAATAAGAATAGTAATTATTTAAACAAAAACTTCATGGAATTATTGGTTCACGGCCTTCTCTTCCAGACTAGCTTGAAACTACATAAGATGGAGTAGTGGTTCGATGATACTGTAGGTTTTTTTAAATCGTTACCCAACAGGATAATTTCAACTTTCTACAAAGCACCAAATATCAATCTTTAACACGATTGATAACTTGGGATTTAAATGCATCTTGTTTACGAGAAAAGGCTATATTCAGATAAGCAAGAGAGATGAAAGATAGAGAGAAAAAGCTAATGAAAGAGAGTGAATTTAAATACAGAAAGTGACAAGGGGATATGGAAGCAAGAAATGAAGTATGAGTAAGATAAAAGTTTGGTTATGAGTAGGAGATAGATAGAGAGCAAACAATGAGAGAAAAACAGACACACAGAAAGATTATGATAGATAGATTAATTATTAGATAGATAGATAGATAGGGGGAAAGAAAGAGAGATCAAAACAGAGAAAGTCAAACAATGAGAGAAAGACAAGAGATGAGAAGAGAAATGGATGCTAGAGATAAAACATAAGAAAAGACTGGTTGAATGATAGGGCATTTTTATGCAGTCAGTATTGAGTACAAAACAATAAATTAAAGATATTGTTAATCTAGAAAGGGAAAATGAAAAAACAAAAGAAATACTGAAAGACAGTGAGAGAAGAAGAATTGAAACGAATGGCTTTATTCAATCTGTTGGGCTTCTCACCCGTAACAAACAAATGCTACATAAACATCGTACAAGTGTTGTAGTGCAAAATGTTACCACATGAGCCAGTAAGAGGTGTTCAACTTTTAAAATGAATAACTAAAAAATATTGCTAGAAAACAAAAATTAAGCAAATAATTTCAATATATAACAAATTGGAAATTCACTAATTCGAATTTGCATTTAAAAAAATTGAAACCTGTGCAAAATGTGAAAATTTGTGAATAAACGCAAGTTACCACTTTGAGACAAACCTATGTTTGAAATTGACAAAAAATATGAAATGAATGTGTATTAATTTCAACCGCAGAAACTGATTGGTATTGTCCAAGACAATAATCAGTACATATTCTGTACATTAAAAAAGAGTGTGAGAGACAAATGTATTTTTTCATTTAAACATGCTTTCTTGTCATGTGTCTTTTCTTATCAGAATGCAGTAGAACAGTCACTATTCCTTTAATGCTAAGCTACCAATAAATATATTCATAGCTATCTCATACTTCACTTTTTAATACCTTACACTATTCATTTTGTTTCAACTTTCATATTATCTTATGTTTTCCCTTTTATCGCCTGTCTTTTGTTTAAAGAAATATATGAAGAGACTATAATGTGATGAATAATTTAAACTTAAGACTAAATCACATGCTCAAAATACAAAATTACCTCTTTGACTGATAATTACAGCAGTAAAGAGGCGCTACTCAGAACTCCCTGTGAAATTTCCATCTTGAAAATCTAGAAGCATTTGTCTAATTCATTGTCCATGTTAATAATGACACCCCTTTGAACTACGCCTCATTATGAGGCACATTTTGCCTTTGTCAAATTATCTTCATATACAAAAAAATATAAACGATGGATGTAGCTTTTGGTTTCAAGATAAGCCATGCAAGGATCTGCTGGGTAATCAAATCTTTCAAATTCAACATAACAAAAATATCAGGTCTTTACTAGAAAGAGAAGGCAAATTACCACAACCATGTAATTTTTGAATGACTCAAGTAATCCAGCAAGCAATAACATTGACACTGCCAAAAAAAACATGAAAAGAAAAAATGTCTTGCTTTTGCATAAATACATCTGTACTTAATGTCATAAAACTAGCAACATGCTGATTGTACACACCCTGTCCTCTTTAGCTTGTTGTTCTCTTTCAGCTGCAATGATCTGTTCCTCATGTTTGATGATATCTAGTTTAGTCTTATTGTCAACTTTCTCACCAGAAATTTCTGCGACCTTTGCCTTTGCTTCATTTGCCTGTAAAATAAGAAACACAAATAAAATTACTGCACAAAAACAACAATTAAAAACGCATGAAACTTATGATATAAAAATAAAATGTCACATCTAATAAGAGTTTTTACAAGCTGTTGCACTGTGAGCTAACTAGCTAGCAATGGTGATAAAAAATGTGCATCAAAATGTTATGTATTCATATTTTCATACCCTTTATAGTGTAACACTGTAAGATTCACATCTACATGCATAGCATTCAAGTTATACTTTAATGGTAAATTTATTATAATAACAATGGCTAGAAGGACAATTTGCCATTTTCTTGTATCAATGGGGAAAAATCTGCAATATGACAATTTTGACGTGTTGGGAACAAGTTTGAAAATCTAAATTCTGGCTAAGAATTATCATAGATCAGGGCTAAACCAATCTGTTTTATCAAATAAAGTTTCAGTTGTATAAATCAACATTCTCCTCTATTTCCATGGAAATCCAGACCATAAAACTATATTAATAATCTATGATACAGTGTACAAATATAATCACTTACAGCTGTATCTGCCAACCTAGTGATGGTGACACCAAGCTTCTCCTCCTGAGACAAGTTTTCTGGAAGATACAATGCTCTAGACAGCAACAGCAGGGAAGTGGGAATCTGTTCAACAATGTGCAGCTGAAGCCATTGTTTAAGTTGGTCCTTCAAACGATCATCTGAGACACCTAGGGCACGCATTCCTCTTTCCCTATTTGCTGACTGAAGCTCTTTAACAGTAAGGCTATCCACACCTTCTTTTTGAATCATCTGGAAAACAAAATAATGGGTCTTGATAAGTTCAACTTTTGGGAGATCTCAATCAACTGAAAATATATTAGAAAAGAATGAACCCCTAACCTATGGATTATAAGTCCCATTTCACAACCACTAGTCGCTCAAACTCCCCATAATAAGTTTTTTTTTGCATCTTCTAGAAAAAGAAGAACAGTGAAACAGCAATATTCTATAGGATTATATCATCAAACTTTATTTGCTTGTGAAGGATTAATACTGTGTAGGCTTTACTTTTTATTAATTGACCAGATGGATTTCTGTACGGTTCTAAATTGTATACAGAGAGCTGAAGCGTCTGCCCCGGGAATTGATGTGGTAGCTTGTTTAATCACAAGCTAAGTCTTCATACTAGGCATGGCTTTAAAGGTCCAAAGCTAAAATTGATAAGTGAGTGTCTGTATAAAATGAACCAGCAGTTTTAATAGTACTAATAATACACAGCTGTGTTCAGATGTATTTTGGGGGTTCATTTTTGTGATGGTGATTTCTGACATTTCATAATACAAATCTTACTTTTGTTGATAATAGGAGAGAATTGATAATGATAGAACTGGGTAAAGTTAACTAAAGAGAAAACATTTTCTTACCTTATCATCAGCAAGCAATTTACGAAGTTTCATTTCCAAAAGGAATCTTAATAGAGCGTCAGTACCAATAGGTGTGATGCCCAACATGATGCAACAAGCTCTCAACTGTTGTCTTGTCAAATTATCAAGGGTAATCTCGTTTTCAAAGAGCTTTGCGAATTTCAAGATATCCGATGTCTTTGGTTTTGATCCTTCGATCCTGATCTAAAAGAAAAATAGAGAGACGCTTTTTACAACAATCCTAATCAATACATTACTCAAACTTGTTCATTAACAAAGGACTGATAATATTTCTGTCTCATCATCTCATGCTGCAACATCTTACAAACCATAAAGCATATTGCCCAAGGCTGGCGACTTGCTATTGATACTTTTCATATTTTGACACATTACTTAGACAAAACAAAAAAGGTCTGTTTCCACTAACATGGCCCAACAAAATAGGGTAGGTAGGTAGGGATTGGCATCTTTTTTCCCTTTTTTTTAAACTCAAGATGAATAAGTAAAAAAGAAACAACAACTACTAAACCCAACTGAATGCCAAATAATCTGATGATCATCAGAAAAGGACATCTTAACAAAAAATCTAAAAGAATGTAACTTTTAGGGTCAGGGGTGGTTATGTTAGGGTTAGTAGAAACAGACGTTTTTTTGTTTGGCCTTCTCAGTCTCCATGCTTCAAATATACTAAAGTTATACCACAGTAGAATGAGTTAATCATCAACGAGACAGAGGTATTATTAACTCACAATAATTTATTGTATTAATCGTAATTCATGTGAGTTATAAGAGGAGGTGTGCCATAGGAGAGGGTTGAACATATATATCTTAAACATTTTGGCATATCTTTATAAAATGCAAGTCAAAACAGTATCCTTCAGAAAAAATGTAAAAACCTGTTCAAGGAACATTCCAAATGTTTCCACATTTTGGTCCCCTGTTCTCTTTCCCTGAACTGCAGTTTCTTGAACTGTCTTTTGAAGAAACTTGGCCATCTCAATCTTTGCTTTTAATTTCTTTTTTGTCTTTTCTTTCTAAAAAAATAAAAAAATTAAACAGCATAAATATTTGAGAATCTAAAATTGGCTTTTGATTTTGTGTTTCTAAAATTTCACAAACCAGATATATTTTGAGAGTCTATGGATAAGGAGTAATCATGTGAGCTATAATCCTGAAAGACCCATACAATCAGTTTAAACTGCCAAAAAAGTATCTGACCTGTATTGACACATGTCACTACACTGAATTTGGTACCACCAGAGGGAAAGTAGGTGAGTTTGAAAAAAAACTTCTGCATTAAGATGTAATGGCCCGGTTTAAGCAGTTCTGTTTATTGATCCACACTTGTGATGCAGGAAACTTAACTTTACATGTAGATGATGGTTGACCTAGGTGATTGAGAGAGTTAAGACAAGAACTAAAACGTTGTGCAAATGATATCATCTGAAATTATCTCATGAGGATTGCATATCATCAGACTGAAGAAACCCAATATGTAAGGGATCTAGGAGTTGTACTTTTCAATTGTTGAGATGTAATGGGTCTTGTCATTGGACCATTAATCCATGTAGTATGAATAATGGAAAGTTTTGTTTCTTATAAAAAAATACATTCAAAATATTGTTTGTATGCAGAATCCTTTAAGCTTTCACCCAGGGAATTGGAGCCAGAGGGTTTTCAGTTGGAGCCTGAGTTTTTATCTGTGGCTTCAGTAATTTTATAAAAAAAGAAACCTAAAGTGTAAAACTTTTTGGTCTGAAATAATCATTTCTACAGACGATTGTGAAATGTTTTTTTCTGGGTCATTTAGTTCAAATATTTGAAAATGTGTTTAATTGTCTTAAGTAACAGAGTCCAAGTTGGAGCTGGATTTTGAACAGTGCTAAATCCGGAACCTCACCATCAGTCATACATGCGGCTCTGATTCCTTGATTTCATCCTTATATGAAGCATTGATAAATCAGGTTTACTTTATTTAAGTCTAAGGATAAATAAAGTACATTTTTCTCATGACATTACGAAAAAAGCTACAAGAAAAGATTATATGATGTAAGACAACTAAATAATTACCTCCAGATCCTCTTCCTGGAACGTACTTGGCAACATGTTAGGGAACAATTTAAGAGCAACTGGAAGCAAGAACTCAGCAAATGGAACAAGGACAAATACAAGCATTGGCAAAAGTCGAAACAAGTCTGCTGTTGTCCGCACCAACTGTTGATGAAAAGGAGTGATAAAGATATAAATCAGGGACTTGGGGCCAGAGCCAAGGTCTTTTAACCTGGAGCCGTAACCTTACCTGCGGCACAAGTTTTTTTATAACAAAAGAGACCAAAAGTATAGCCAAGTAAAACTTTGTTCCTGGCAACACCAAAAGTGTAAAACTTCTTGGTCTGAAATAATAATTTCTACCAAAATGATGATTTTGAAATGTACCTTTTCTGTGTTATTTAGTTAAAAATTTAAAAAATGGGTTAAATTTTCTCAAGTGCTGGAGCCAACTTTTTGAAAAGTGATAGAGCCGGAGCCGCAACATAAGACATGCTGCTCTGAAATGTTATATATTAGTATTACAAACGTTAAAGATGAATAAATTCAGAGTCATACTGTTAATTAAGAATTATCATGGTCTTTTTCATAGTGACACCTGTGTAACTTCAACTTGGTATATTATATAAGATAGAAAATAACCCTCTTATCCATGTTCTCTTAAAATTAAACAAGTGTGCAAGTCTGGTACTGATGAAATTAAAGAGAGTGAAGACCTGAATTTTCTGGCGTATTCACTAGAATTCACAAGTTTTCATTTTGTTATCATTCAGCAGAAAAAAATCAACAAAAAAGTGATTAATCATCAAAATTGCTTTAACAAAAGGCAAAGTTATCAAAAATAAATTTAATATTTTTTGTCTGCGTTTTGTACATTTTATTCAGTCACAGTAAACTGGTATCGGGTCCCTGAATTATCTAAGAAATCATTTTTCACTCTTCTCACTCCTAGTCAAGGTATCCCAGCTAAAGCTTAAGAGAACAAATGTCTCTTGTAATTTGCTTGTCAAAATTAAATTATTTTAAAATGAGCTTATTTCACTTGATAGAATACATCCTTTAAATCTATAACACACAAAAATACTGAAATAATCAATTTGTTCATAAAGTTGACAAAATCCTTTATACTATTAATCAAAAGCATATTTTTCTTTATTTGAAACAGCATTATAAAAAACAGTCTTCTAGTCCAGTGTCTTATCTACCAAGTACCTAAAATGTCATAATTCCTTATTGGGAACAGCAAACATAAACTCAATAAATAATATAGTAACTATAAACTGAGTCATAAGGTACTTCAATATATAACTCACCTGATTGTGTTCTCTTCTTGTTAGAGTTTTTCCATTTAGAATGAGCCATATCAGTTTGCGGCAGATTCTAATATCTATAAACAATAACCGAAACCCATGATAATAGTGCTTGACAACACCAATTAAACGCTGCCATAATGATTTTTTTGCAGGTACAAGATCATTCCCTTCATCTGCTTGTGCAACATCCTTTTTATTGCTTTCTTTCAAAGCCTTCACAGTCTTTTCTACCTTTGATTCCTCCTTTGTTCGTATAGAGGATGTCTGAAAAAATCTGTACTGATTCAGACATGACTGGGTGCTGAGCCGATTATTCAAGAGCAATGAATATGAAGTAGGAACTGAACAATTGCTATACACACTATTCACATGTCTTAGAGGATATTTATGCTGTTCCAAGGAAGTTAATCTACTAGGTATTCCTTCATGTAAAAAGAACTTGGATTTGACAATGGAACTGTGAAGGGCATGCTGACCCAAGTGTGAACTTGTATTGGATGAGTTCACAGTGATGTTCTGACGAGACCTATGGAAAAAAAATATGTTTGAAGATAATGCTTAAGAATAATAAGAGTATTACAGATTGATAAATTGATGGCGTGTAACAAAACAGTTCTTAACATGTCATTATGAAATGAAATAAGTTTGATGATTTTTCTTAATTTAAGCACGCCAGTACCAAGGGCTTTAACCAAACTGATTACGGCGAAAAAATAAGATAAGTTCAGGCACTGTTACCATTTTTTTTTGGCAAAAAAGTGCTTATATTCAATATTTTCGTTTCCTGTTTCCCTTTTTCTATTGGTGTTGTTGATACTTTCATATTACAAAAATGTCTTTGTTCCTTAGCATTTCGTCATAAGTGAATTCACCTGTATTGCCTATGAGCCGTTATGAATACTTTTAAAGTGTACATTAAGCTCAGTGCTGAGAACACACCACATTGACGATGTCAACAACCAATTTTGTAAGGTTCTTTATAATAAAACACTTGGCTCCCTTAATCAAAAGCAGCTAGTTTTACTTGAGCAATATAAAAAAAATCAAACAAACCTTTGTGTTTCATTGTCAATGAACAGGCTAGAACAATGGTTGCAGAGTACTAAATTGCATCTTTCTCCTGAAAAAAAGGGTCTCATGATAGATCAAAATAATAAAAAACATCAAGTAAATGAAAATAGACATAATACATTTTTAGTTACCCTCCTTGATGAAGAAAAGGTAAAAAGCCCAAGTAAACACAAAGATGGATTTGTGAAAATGTTGACAGACTATTTCAACTTCACTTAACATAAAACTGATCGTCAACAACACATTTGTAAAATTGTTTATGCACAGCGACAGCCTACTTAACAGAAATAACAAAGTCACAAGAACACAATATTCTCTGGACAAAGGACCAGACATGGGTACGGAGCCGACTTCGGCTTTGCAAAGCCGCTGTTTAGAAGCCAAGGCGTCGTGTTATTTCTTAGAGCCGACTTCGGCATGTTTTGAGATGCTGGCTTCGGCTTTGTGATATTTACAAAAATCCTGAAATCTTTTTTCATTAAAATTGGTGTTTTTCTTACTCCAAATCCTTTCAAAAGTGTTAAAATGGTAACTAGACACTGTTTACAAGGTACATAACACTAACACTTTGTTTTACTGAAATAGGA
>JAUUEB010283579.1:0-13040 GCA_032362205.1 Clione limacina
TAAAAAAACATTTTGGCTGTGTAAAAGCTGCTTACCTCTCCATATGACCAACCAAGGTCAATCTTGGTCATAGCCCACATTTCATGAAGATTCTCAGCTAACTTGTCTCGAATATTTTCTATATAAGGTGGGAGCTGAATCTGTAGAATGCAGAAGTAAAAGATGTAATACTGAGGTGAGTACAATATTTCCAAGAAAGTACATCATAAAGTTGTACAAATCCACCCTTCAAATTCCTATTTGTCAGTACAAATAATGAAGCAAATTTCCTTGAATACACACTGTGCATGACAGACCAACATGATTTAATCAAAGACTAATAAATTAACAAACTTTTATAGATTGCAAAAAAGAAAACATAATCAAACACTTGTGATAAGAAAGTTTATAAGAAAGTTAAGGAACAGAGCCACTAAAATATGAAAGCTTTTGTCAGAAGATTTTAAAAAAAATATCATAAAATCATATATCACTTACAGAAAAGGAAAACAGGAGAACTAATACTTACATGAGATGTGCTGACAGGGCCAGGCACAAAAGGCACATAGCTACATATCTCTGTAGGACCACTGATGATGCTTCTATATGTGTCACCAAAGTGGAAACAAGGCTCAATCTTTAGTTTCTCTTTAGGAGGCAGGGATTCTATCACAGGAGAGTGTTCCTCTGGTGGACCAAACTTGAGACGACCATGATCATGGCCTAACACAAAGCGACAGCTAAAAGAAAAACAAAACATAAAAGGGTTATTTGAAGACTAATGTTTGTGTCATATGCCGTTAGGTAGAGAGTTTTTTTTAAGTGCTAAAAGTAGATTTTTATTATAAAAATACTATTCAAGACAAAATCATTACGAACATTTGCTGTTTTGTTTATTTTGCATTTAAAACAGTAAATACTATTGTCATATTCTCAATAGTACAAAACAGGGAGCCTCTTTGGTTGCATTTCAGGAAGCTGAGAGGGTATACATTGTAAATTGCAGCCAGCAGATTAGCCTGAGAATGTGCTATGTAAAAACTGTCTTTATTTATCATAATTTCACACTTACCTGACACCTGCTGACAGGCTGATGACAGGGAAGAACATGCCATCCATATTGAAGTCTTTGAAAAAGCCTGGGACCTTGATACCATTGACAGAGAAAATAATCTGGGGTACAGTGAGGTCAAGGGCACAGCCTACAATATCACCTTTCTGGAGGGGCACCTCACTGTTACGCACATGTTTGGGTTTACCACCTGTTGATATTGAAGACACATTTATGAATGAACATTTCAAATTTTTCAAAGAATAGACTTTTTCTTTCATACATAAATATCTATTGTGTGCTTCACAAAGTAATTTATATCTAGTAAAGAAATTTAATTTCCCTATTTTTTCTTTTCCTCGTGCACAGTCCATACTGCACTCCATTACATTCAATCACATAATTATTTCTGAATATCAATTTCTTGTAATGAAATCAAGGCACAGGTGCACAATACAAAACTTTACCTGTCCACAAATTGTTGCCATCAAAGCCATAGGAGTAAAGTGTGTCCCCAAGACTGTTAGCTCCCCAGTGCTCGCCACCACCTGGGTAAGGGATAAAGCCAGATGTGTTGGCCCATCCCACCCTGAGCAAAGGTGGCAGATGTGTAGTAGCGTTGTACTGAATCACCATCACCTCAAAGTACCACTTGGTATACATGGCAGAATTGACCTTCACGCCTGTATACAAGTTGGGTCTGAGGCTGAAATATAGAACATTGGTATAAGTCATTAGAAGCTCATATGAAAGGAGGATATGATACACGAAGATAAAAAAACACTAATACTACCATTAAACAGAGCTGTGGAAGTTATATATCAATGCATTTCATCAACATTTTAATAAATATAAATAATTAAAAAATATAAAAACCAAGAGTGTGGAGTTCTTAATAAAGAAAATTCAAATATTCATTTGGCTGTAAATTAATAAAACTATTGTTTTACATTACTAAAACAAATTGTAAGAATGACCATGGAATGAGACACAGCATTAACATGAATTTGAATGTTACCATGAAGGATTCTTTTTTCAAACAAAAGCATAAACTTACCTCATGACCTGATCCACAAGTTTTGTCTGCAGCAGTAAGTCTTTACCAGGAAGTAAGTTGTCACAGATCAGATTCTGATTTGTGCGTACAGCGACATCATTACCCACACACAGTGATCTAAGCACATCCAGAACCTGAAAGATAGTTGACATTTTTAACAAACACTCTCTAAAGTTTAAAAAATAAAATGATTCAAAGGTTTTTGACAAACATTCTCTGTAAAGTTATGTTTCTAGTAGGTTTTTTTTCCAGAGCTTTTAATACTTTCATTCCCAGTGCATTTGCTACAGAGCCCTCCTCCACCACAATCATAAAACTTAGTGAATAAATATAAAAAAATATTGTAGTTAAGATTCCGGGACTTGTGGCCTTTTCATCTTCCAGAAGGGGCTCTTTTGGTTTTCTTTTACCATACTATTTCTCCCCTTGTTAGAATATGACATTATACAAGTTGGAAGGATGTTTTGGATGAGAGACAGTGAGATCAATTGTTATTGTGTATTAGCATCTACTAAGTTATTCTTAATTCATACAGGGTTCGGTTCTGTGAATTTAAAAAGATTAATTTGTTGAGCACTAAAGCGTTTATAAAGAACATGCCTTGACCATGAGTTTTACCTTAGGATCTCTGCCATGTTTGTCTATAAGTGAAATGATAGTGATGATGTGTTTTTCCTTGATCATGTTTAAGGCTTCAGGACTGTCAATCAGCACACAGTGTAGAACATCTAATACACCTGAAATATGATACATATCACATTGTTACAAGTAAAAATATTTAATTAAATATCACAGTGTTGAGAGCTGTAAATCAAGTAAAAAAAAAACAGTTACTGTTAAAATGCTTTTTATGAGGTTTAACATGATCAAGAATTGACAGTTTGGATTTTTTAGTGAAATTCACCAAATAAGAACTTCTAGGGAAATTTGAAAAATATTAGACCCCTAGAAAAAATGTTAGATTTCCATTTCCCAAGATCTTATCAAGGATGCAACTGCAACAGGCAGGCAGTAATTTACTTTTTATTCTTAAAGGTCCCATAGACATTATAAATTCACACCCAATTCATATTGATGGCATCATGCAATCTAATTTTCTACCAACTGGACTATACACATACATGGTCATAGTTATTTGATTACAAGAAAACGTTGGCCTAAACCTGTAACTCAACACTATAATGATCAGCAATACATACTTTTATGGTCAGTTTGATACGCCTATCTTTACCTTATCTTACTCATTTAGTACTAACTAAACATAATTAGTTTTCATTATTCTAAGGCTGGAAATATAAAATAGAGAAGATATAACTTTCTTAAATGCCTACATGAAAGAACAGCAGGAAAATTGTTAAACTTTTCAGCTTTTTAAAAATAGCAAGATAGTTTTTAATATACATAGATTTTACTCCAAGCAACCTACATTACTATCATCATCATTAAAATCAGGGCTGTGTAGACGAGTGAGTTTTATGGCTCGGCTCCAAAAAAAACTATGCTTTTTCATTCATGTCTATAATCCATCACTTCAAAAAAGGGATTTTCTATCTTACCAATACTAAAATTCTATAAAGTCTGAGCCTCTTTTATAAGAATCTGCAGCCTTTATCAGATTCATTCAGCTATGATAGACTGACATATAAAGAAGGGGAAGCAATCAAACAAACTCTAGACTCTTGGACACAAAAGAGCAGTTATTGATCAACTAAAGATCATTAATACAATATTGATCTGGGAGCTGCAGGCCAGGGACGTTCTAAGGCCAATGGCCCCCTACCTTTAGATGACTGTTGACTCTCCAACCTGAGGACCAGCCAGTCCAAACGGTATGACTGAGCAAATTGGGAACAGTTGGCACGATTTCCACGGATCATGGCAGCTATGAACAGAAGAAGAGAAAATCTGGCATTGACACAAGAAATCAATCACTGCGGTTCATTATTTGACATATGGAATCAAACATTTCTAATTAGGTATGAAAAGTAGGATCAAACAAGCAACCTTAATGAATGACTAGGCTAAATAGGTATCATGTGAGACAGCGGGAATAAAAACAAGACGTATTAAGTTATATACATAAAGAATTTGTTTGTTTAAGAGAATTTTGTTTTAATGCATCATAGATGAGCACTATCATTATACGTTTTGGTGATTTTACTGACACCAACAATGTTATCTGCACTATACTCTACAACAATAATACACTGTTGTAAATAATGTTTAAATCAAAAACAGTCAAACTTAGATTACTCCAAAGTGATGTTCAGTACACATAGACAAACATTAACCTTAAAAACATTTTTTTTTAAACTTGAAAAATAAGGAAAAATTAAATGATTACCAAGCAGCAGATAGAGGTAACTGCTAATGTCATCCCATTTGCTGGCTGCTTCCTCCCCTGCATAGTGTGCAAACTGACGTCTGCTTTTATAAGAACTGAATTTGTCTATTGTTTCCAATATCAAGGCTATCATACCCTGAAAAAGATGGAAAAACAAAGAAACTTTTAGCAAGGTTTTTTATAAGAACTAAAGGACTAAAATGTGTATATGTATGCTCTTAAATGCTTAAAGATATTCAAAGTATTCAATATAATAGGACTGCATATATTTTTTTTATGATGAATAAAACTACACTGTGTTTATATATATGCTCATAAATCTTCATAGGATATTCAAAGAATTAAATATAATAGAACTGCACATTAATAAAGAAGATATGAAGCATATGGAGCCAACAACTTCATTTTGAATCGTGAAATAAAGAAAATGGTTAACAAAAAAATTCTATAAAAAATGTTCTGCCTTATTCATATCACAGAAAGTCTCCTTTAATCATCAAACTCTTTTATTTAAGGACTTTAAAAAGGTAATTCAATTTTAAATACCTATGTGTACCCACGAAATATTTGTCTATTTAAATGATGAATTACAGTATATCAGTCTGTTCAATGTAATAACTGCCTGAAATCTCAGTTAAGCTATTCTTATTTATTTGCAAGTACATGAGCCTGATTAAAATGATTAATAAAAAAAGTTTAATATAAATATTCCAGCATCCATACCTCTTCTTGGAATAAATCTTGTCTATTTCTCAAAGCTTTCAACTTTGTTTGTTTTTCCTCATGCTCTGAAAAAGGAGTATAAACAAAACATGAAATTAGAAACAGAAGATGTTCTAAATAAATATAAGGGTCAGTCATTCCTAACAGGGTTGTTCCCTACAGATGCTCGACTTCATCGACACCTAAGTGACTATAGGTACCTATGAGCCCCGCGACCTATGCATACATATGTATAATATATATATATAATATATAGATAAAGACTTTATCTTTCAAAAACTATCTCCAAAACATGGTTGACATTTCTGTGGAATGACCCATAAGTACAACTGTCTCCCACTCTGTTGCTTGCTTATTGTTCCTATACATCGCTACCAGCTTGGACAACTTATGAAAAAAAATGACTGCTTTACACACTTTGCTCTCCCTTCAATACTTACTTTGACCAAAACAGTGGCCACTTTCTGACTTCCAAAGATACTCTGTTGTCTAATGATCTAGATCAGTTGAGAGACAGTTGTTTTCCATTCTTTGTAAACATAACAACTGAGAATCATTTAACCTATTGACAAATATAAAACTCTTGAAAGTCACTTAATACTTGGGACACACCTTAATAAACACAATTTTCTCTTTCTCTATTAATAGACGATGTAGACACCAGCTGATAAAAATAGTTAATTAAAAAACTAGTGTATATTCTATTTCACTACTACATTACCTTCATCTTCACCGGGCTGAGCAAAATAATCAATAAGATCCTCAAGGCACTTTATCACCTCATCCAGGCTGATTCTAGTCCAGACTGGGCTGGTTCGACCTTCTGTTTTTAGAGCCTCTAAAGCTCTTTAGAACAAGAAAAAGGTCAGACAAATAAAATATTAAATTCTTGCATAAAATTTCTGAATAATAAGTTAATGAATGACTGCTTATAATGATCTATTATCTCATTAACATTCATGAATATCTAAAAGCTCTATATTATTATTAATCTACATTAATAATTTCTTGAACTTTAAACTGGAAGATGAATATGAATAATTAATGCTACAGGAAATACAAATAAGTTCTGACCAAGGACTATAGTCCTGTGGAGAGTGACAGCAAAAACAAGCAACTGGCCATATTCGAACCCAGGCCCTTTTGCATATGAGGCAAATGCATTAACCCCCAAGCCACCACACCTATGTTATTTAAGGAAGTCTTAAAATAAAAAGCCTATCACCTAAATCATTCAAGCATATCCTTAAACTATCAAAAGACTTAATTGCTGCAACAATTTCTACAATTTTGGAATATCTATTGACTATCTAAGCTTCTATTTTTTTAAATATTGTTAGTTAAACAAAGTTCTGAGATTGTAACTCAGCTTGTTTAGTGGATTAGTAGCATTATGAAACAAATAAAAGGGTGTGTCACTTATTCAGAAAGTTAAGTCAACTTTGAAACATATAATGGGTTGTGTCATAACTATAAAATTTATCATTATGGCTTTATAGAATGGGAAGAAGGCTCGATAATGTAGCATTGCAGGTAATTTGCGCAACAAACTATAAAGCGTCTAACCATGTTCTTCATTTTAAAGTAAAGTTAACATTAAAAATTAAATCTTGGATAGGTAAAACGTGAAGCTGGATTTTTTAGACTCATATATAAATGCAGATAAATTCAAACAAGATCTGGAAACATATTCTTAGTAAACAATGAACTGTCTTTACCTATCTTGGGCATCCTAGTTTATTTCTAATAGTTTCATTAATAACTTAAGTATTGAATTGAAATTATCAATTTTAACATCTTTGTGCAAATATCTATATCAAAGTGTGCTGCATCAAATCAAGTGTTTATTGCTGCATGATTTTCTCTAGACAAAATGTGCAACATGTAGAGATATTATGAAAAATGTGTAAATAATCTACACATAGAGATATTATGAAAAATGTTTAAATAATCTTCACATAGAGATATTATGAAAAATGTGTAAATAATCTATACGTAGAGATATTACGAAACATTTGTATATAATCTTTACATTCACAATTTTGTACAATTCAATGATTTGAAGAAAAGAAAATGAACAAATTCAGACAAAAAAAGAGTAAAGCTCAGAAACATGAAGCTCTTGCACTTCAGAATAAAAGCTCTTGAAAGAAACAAGTGTCCAAGTATTTTTTAGAAAAAGCGTTAAAGCACAAAGTGCAGGGCTTAATAATACACACGCAAAATAAAGACATCAATTCTTTTAAAAATACTTAACTATCCAGTTACAAAAGGGAAAGAAAAGAGACAAAACTGAATTATGACCAAAATATATAGATTCTTTCTGCGTTAATCTCATTAATTCTATTCTGCAACCTGTGCAATATTTTTATCTAAAAACACATAAATAGTCTACGCTAAATATACAACAAAAAAGATTGCTTTGAAAGCTTATAGTCTATCTATAATAGTTTTATGGACATCATTGAGCCATTAATGATTCATCATACAAAATCTAACCACTAACCACATAGCAGCAGTATGAGTGTCACCATGAGGCAAGGTAAAAAACCTATGCTTGAATAACAATCTTTCTCTATTAGAAATGATAGCAATATTACAACAGGACAAAGATAATGCAAAACATTAACAAATAAAGACACAAGAAAGTATGACAAGCCATGAAAAGAAATAATTGTACAGCAAAAAGTATAGATCCATTAAGCAATAAGAAAGAAAGTATGGACGTACAAATGAAAACTGTAAAATTGATCTAAGAAAACAAAGATTCAGCAGCATAAAATGTAAGTAATACGATATGATGCTAATGTCGAAGTCACTACCTGTGATACATGGAAGTTAATGTGAACCTACAACTTTAGCTAGGGTAACAACTACTGTAGCATTCTGACTGTCTACATTGATTATATTCTATGTAACAATAAAACAAATAGATAATAACATGAATAAATTATAAAATACAAGGCAAGCATCCTAATCAACCATACACAAAACTAAAACATCATCACTAGGGCTCCCTTTGAAGCTAAATATAAATAAATATTGGCACAATAATCAACAGTTTCTGTATAAGTATGAGATGATTTCATGAGATGGAGTGCAGGGATATAAACCCATGATGCAACAATATCAAGTTTACCTGTCTGCTTAGATTCTGCTTATAATCTAAACACAGGAGCAACTGCCATCATAACATATTAAAAACAAGGGACTTTGGTTTGTACAAAGATTTAACTCAGATTCTTGTAACATGGCTATCTGTGATGTAGATTATTCAACTTATTAATCCGCCTTTTGATAATCTTAATTAATAAGTAAAAAAGTGTATTAATTATTCTCACCAAATTGTGATAAAGTTGACTACCCAGTGATCAAGAAATGTCTTCTCTTAAAGCTAAACCAAGGCTATAAACCATGGAGTTTTGCACTATATCTATCACAGATAAAATGTTTCAACTATATCAGGAATAAATTTTAGTCATGAATCAAAGCTAACAAACTGAAAGTCTTAAGAATCATTGATTTAGTAAATAACTAAACCTTTGTCCAGAGTTATATATAACTTCAAATAAAGATTTAGGTCATTAAATGACTTTAAAACCTTAGTGGGAAAAAATGAAAGTGATAGTGATCTGAAATGATGACAGTTGTTTGTTATTTACACCATATAACAAGCGAGGCTAAACCTACTTCGTAAACCTGTTAAATAAACTCTGGCATTTGCGAATGACCCGAGCAGAGCGGGACTCCTCTGTTTGTGCCCTCGAAAAAGTGAAGCCGTCATCCATGTGGCCCTCAACTAGCATGATAGCCTGAAATTGAGCAAATATAAATATGTACAATAAAAAAAGGTAAACAAAATTATTTTCTATCTTTGAAATAAAGTAAGCCTAAAAAAAGTCCACTTAACAAAGCATTTTCATTTTTATCAATAAAATATTTCGATCAGAATTATCAAATTATGAAAGCAAGCTTAAATCAAACTATAAATATCAGTGCATGTGACAGCTTTGTTCAACAGAGTTAAAACAACATACCTTTTTCTCCTCCACCCTCCCTACTCCTCGTTTCTTCGTCTCAAATGTTTGGTAGGATAGCCATAATCCAGTAGAGGTATGCTGCATGTACACCATGGTGTCACCATACTTGAGATCTGCAGAGCCCATTCCGTCATCCTCTCGAGCATCTGTCTGTTTCTTTTCATCCTTCAAGACAGAAGAAGACAACGAAATGATAAGCGTTATGAGTAGCAATTTAGATGAATGTCTATTCAATGCCAATAGCATCAGACTATTTCTTTTCATCCTTCAAGACAGAGGAGACAAATATAAAATAAATATAATAATTGTATTTTAGATGACATTCTGTTTAAGTTCAATAACAGCAAATGTACAGTCATAAAAGTTGTCTATGGTTTAACAACCCCTTTGACATAAATCAGCACGGGTGTAAGATTTCCTACAAAGAGTATCAAGAAATTAATAAAGATAAAAAAGCTGACAAATCTTATGATCAAGGGGATTACTTAGGGGCCGTTCGCATATTACATAATCAACCTTTTGCCCATTTTGGACCCCCTCTGTAATAATCGTTTTTCCTTTTTTAAAGTCATAATCTGTAATCAATGGCCAGAACTCCCCCCTCCCCCAAACTGATTACATAATATGTAAAAGGTCCATTATATAAAAAATAATTAGAAACAAAATTGTATCTGATATCTTTTGAAAATGAAAGAAATAAGTTCTTTAAAATAAAGTACAACATTTAAATTCATTCTAATAGGTTATTATCATTGTAAATCTGTTCTCATAAATCAAATTATTTCCTTATAAAACAAAAAGTAAACCTTTGACATCATCACGTCAAAGGCAGTGGTGGCTTCATCTGCCTTTAGTCTGTGAACAGTTGCCACAGAGTTATCTGGCATGGCTGCTAGGTAACGTCCTGAAGTCACATGACGAATACGGCATGTTGAACCCCAGCCCATGAAAGCACCTGCCCACCTGGAATAAAAAAAAAAACAGTAGAATAAAATAATAGATAAAAACGAAAGAATAAAATGATACATAAAAACATTCAAATAAAATAAAACAGTCGAATTAAATAATAGATAAAACTAGTAGAAAATAGTAGTAATGTTTTCCAACAAAATCTAGAGCACCCACACAGATAATAAAGCTGTATATTATAAGAACTTCCATATGTTTTCAATGTCAAAGTTTATTGAAATTGATGAGTATATTTAATGAGATGAGATGTCTCTATCTCAACATATATTATTCTGCTGTAGAGTTGTTTATATATTGTATTTTTGTATCCAGGAATAGATAGGTGTCCTTATTAACTAGTTACTCATTAATATTAACAAACTTACTTTGTTCTGATGTGTTCCACCCTCCACAGTGACCGTGCATGACTGACTACAGCTCCTGTCTCATACATGACACAACTGTGAAATGAAACAAGGATTCGGTAATGTCAAGTCTTAAAAGATACTTTTTATCATCATTAACTATCAGGTTATGTTTATTTTGGTCTAGTCTAGTCTAGGCATGGGAGGTAAGAATAAAGACAATTGTAATCCCGGCCCGTACAAATAAACATGGATATGATGATGATGATGATGAAGCTCCTCCGAGGGGTAACCTCAATGATTTCAATTTATAAAGAAGCCTTTTCCTTTTCCTAGATTTATAGTTTCAAAGTTCAGGATTGGTTCTTTATAGACACCTGTCATATGAGGCAATCAGCAAAAGAGCATTCTTTAACCTGTCTGTAGTACAACCCAATCAAACATTGTTTTGTTGACTGAAGTTACATAAGCAAGCAAACTGCTCAACACACTTTAGTGCTTCCCTTTGCCCAAAAGGTGTACACTATCGCTCTTCAGATGGTACTTTGCCTTATTGGTGCCTTTGTTCCCTACTCTTCATCCAATATCCAACCACCAAGGGATCTTTAGACCTAAGTTTCATTGCCCGTTTCCAATAATTCTAGATCCTAGATCTTATTTATCAAAGTGATGGCTTCATTTCCTATTTGCATTCTGCTTTACATCTCAAATAAACTAATGGCAACAATTATTATGAGAAATATTTAAAAGCTCACTTGAATTCATTTTCACTGCCTGCCTCTGGTATAGCTAGACATTCATCCATATGGCCATGGAATAACCTGAGTACATCTCCACCATATACATAACCTGTGGGAAAGTATTATATTATATTATTAGAAATAGATTAGAATAATTAAAACAAAAAAGAATATGCATTATAGACCAAAAACAAATCATGAAAAGATATACCAATAATGCAAAATTTAATAAAAATGTTTGTACTGTTTTACATCTTCAAAAAAGGATTAAGTAATTGTTCAGAAAAAGGGTAAAAAAGAACAATCTACAGGGGGTAAATGTAAATGCACTGTCATTGATTGTATCCTGCCTTATTCAATTTCTTAGTAATCCCTACTCATTTAGGTTTCTTCTTTCCCCAATTATCTTTTTCCTAAGAAGGTCAAAGGTTACATTACACTTCATATCAAAGGGTTAATACACAGGACTCTTTATCTTAGTGTTACATTACACTTCATATCAAAGGGTTAATACACAGGACTCATTATCTACTATCATACTGTTAATATTCTGGTCATGTCCTTTACAAGCTGATACAAGAAAGGAGAAAGCCCAGATGGAGCAGATTGATCACCAGAGTAGAAAATGTTTGGGATTCTGTTAATCTGAAGTATGATCAAATATTTGAATATGTTTACCCAAAGTTTTTTGCCGCACAGCTCCTGAGCACATAGGTACAACTGTCCATAATGTCTGTTGAAATGATGCAATCACGCTGCTGCTGCTGCCACCGCCAATGTGCTGAAACAGATAGAAGCGTTTAAAATCAAAATAAATAATATGCGACCAAACAACTTTTGAGTAACATCAATTTTGAAATCAGCTTATGATTCAAATGAAAAGATATCTTTACTACCAATGTCAGTAGAAAATAATATAAGAATGAAAACAGTACTACTATAGATATTGGCCTTTTCAGGCATGTACACAAGTAACCACATTAACATTACATGAGACACTTCATTCATTTGGACAAATATGTAGACATTTAACAGATGTGAGTATATATTGAATCCTGGTAAAAAAGTTCTTTATAAAAGAATCAAATATATAGTACCAACATTGTGCTTCTAATATATGTAGATGAAGTGTTAAGCTTGTAGAACTTACCAAGTATCTTTCTGAGGACACACTGACGAGAATGAGATCATCACCAACTCTGACCTTTTCACCTTCTGACCTCTGCTTGGAGGCTGGGTGTATGGTCCACCAGCATGATTCACCTGTAAAACAAAGAGTTGTGATATAATGCAGTCACAATCAAAATCTTTCGCCAAGGTTCTTCTGTATATCAAGAAGTTTTTGAAGTGAATATGTGCCGGTTCAGAGTTATTTACGTTGATTTTTAAAGTTCTTGAAAACTTTCGAGTTTTATTTGAGTTTCACCCACCTGATTCACTGTCCAATCATTACACGTTTTCAACATTCACAGTAACTACTTATCTATAAAAATATAGAAGATGAATCTTAAACCCAGGGTAGCCTTTAAAGGTTGGTTAAATTACAAATAGTTCATCTATATAAATAGACATCTCAAAGAACTGAAATTGAAATTAAATTAATAATTTAATCAAACCTTACTCTGAAAGGGTAATATTTTGACATTGCTCTTACTCTTACAATGGCCCTTTGAAAATAGAATAAATAAACAGAACATCAAATATATAATAATTATAATATACTGTATACCTGGTTTTTTCCGCGGTCACCTTTTTTTCGCGGTTGGGCGATTTTTTCAAATCGCGGATTGTTA
>JAUUEB010283690.1:0-13039 GCA_032362205.1 Clione limacina
CGGTCAGACGATCCCTACCAAGGGTGAAACATTGTTACCGGTGAGTTTTGTGTTTCTTTCACTATGAAATGTAATCCATGAATTTACAAAGCTGCACCATTTGTTTTGGCATAATATTCATAAGTTTATATTTCCAAAAGCCAAGTATTGAATGTAACTTTTAGAAATACCTCCCATGGAAACTAACTTGGTTCCTGAAACTATTGACTGAAACTAGGAAATATTGTTTGGGTAGTTGCCCTTGGAGGGGGTGATGAATTTAAAGTGAAACTGGCTCTTGTTACTCCCTTTCAACCAGAAAGTTTCTTTCTGCTTGTGAATTGCTGTTCTGAGAGTTTTCTTTAATACATATAGATTCAAAATGTTAAAATGTTTGATGTGAATAAAATAAACATGTTCAAAATAGAAAAAAATCTTATTCCAATGACCAAGCGGAGATAAATAATGGACAAAAAATGAAGATTACCAAGGAAAGAAGAATCTATTGATTTCTTCCCATACTGTTCCAGTGTGCATGTCAAAGTAATGAAAATAATTACAAGTTTTGCACACATCTTCAGATATCAACAACTATTTATGCAAATATCCAAATATTTCCTGTTACAATGCATCTGAAAATCATTGATAAATTTCTGTTCAAGGAAAGATAACACTATTTTAAAATGTGTGAAAATGTCTCGGCACCTCTGGGACTCAAACCCGCGCCCAGCAGAACTTGAGCCAAGTGAAATGACTAGTAGACAAAAATGACCTGTAAAAGAATAGCGCCTACCAATGAATAATAGGTTGCTCATGCTATCCCCCAGGGTACTCGTGGTTGATCATTTCACTAAATTCTGCTAAGCACTCATCATCATAATTATCACAATCTTATGCACCATGTGAGAAATATAGTTGTAGAATCTTAAAATCTCCCACTGTGCCCTCTACTGGTAATTTCACTTGGCTCAAGTTCTGCTGGGCACGGGTTCGAGTCCCCGAGGTGCTGAGACACTTTTCACACATATTGATCGAAAGGTTTGATCTGACCTTCTAAAGGCCATATATGACGTTAAACAAAAAACAATGATTACATAAACTATTTTAAAAGAATATGAAAACTGGAAAAGATACAAATAGAAAGAGGAAAAATTGATATCGCCAAAAACTAATGGAAAACGGACAACTCTAAAGACAATTGTTAAAAAAAAGCAGAACTACCCTGGTGACATCAATTATCTCAACTGTCTTTGTATCATAATTGTAACAAATCATGTATACTGACTCTGTGTTCTTTTATTATTTTTAATCAAACTAAGCCTCATTGACATTCTTAACAGTATAGCCTTACAGGAAATAGCTCATCCTTTATGCAAGGATGAGATTTACAAAAACTTAAATTGATTCCAAAAACAACAAGCAAAGTGAAAAGAAGAAAAACAAATTGATTACTTTACAATCAATAAGTACACGTAGCAATTAAAGAAAGTAATCTATTCGGTTGATTCATGGTGATGTAACAGAGCTACGTTCCTTTCTCACGTGACTATAAGCATTGAGTTAATTGGTCATGGTCAGTGAGCACGTCTCACTTATTGGCAGGTAACAATACCACCTTCCCATGTGATCCTTCGTGAATCAACCCCATTTGCATTTTTTGTGCAACATGTCTTTGTTTATCTTGTTTCTTTGTCTCGTTTCTTTGCATATAGCTCAAACAGAGTCTAATTGTCATTTTAAAAAGCAATATCTGAAGTCAAGACTACATACATTTCAGGTTATCTGTCTCTTGCATGATGTATGCTCAAATTATTATCTAGACAGAAAGATATTTGTTTGTAATGAAATTGAAAGAAAGAAAATAGAAGGAGTGAAAACTTAAATAGAGGTCAATGACTTACTTCTAGTCCAATCAAACGTAGACTTGGATGAGTTGCTACTGCACGCAGGATCACTTCTATCCCATGATCTCCCAATGGATTCATACTGAGCTAGGGAAATCAATCATAAAAGGGAAAATCAGTTAAATCTTTCATTACCTACATTTTGTAACATAGATCTTTTCAAACTGATAAAAAATAATCTTTCATTACCTACATTTTGTAACATAGATCTTTTCAAACTGATAACAAAATGAGGAGCCATATATCTGTCTGAGTAAAGTCTTACCGTTCATTTCCTACTAATTCTAACACTATTCAAATGAAATTCTATCATTCTTCTGTAATGGTATTTCACAACTCCATTATATCATTCTGGAATGAATATTCAAAATATGAAACAGAAAAGTTTGAACATATTTTGTCTTAAAAGAGTCATATACACACAATATGAAGAACTTACAAGACTAAACTGCCATATCTCTGCATACCTACAGAGTGCATAGAACTTTTAATGTTGTTACAGAAAAAAATCTTTAAATGAAAGAACATTACATACTTTTTTTGTTAAACATTACACATAGCAAAAAAAATTAACAAACAAAAATACAAAAAAATAACGCCTTACTATCAGTGTCTCAAGACTAGTGTTTTTCTTCAGTCCAAGTGCAAGCTTTTGTGCTGCCTTCAGATCCATGCGATTGTTTCTGCAAACATTAAATTATTAATTCAAAGCTCAGAAGTGTACGAACAAGTGGAGACAAAGGCTAATATTTAAACAAGCCTATAGATCCCAAAACCTAAGTAAACCTAAGTAAGTAAAAATACATTCATTTAACAAACTTATTATCTAAAATATAACATCAACATAAAAATGATTATAAAAGTGAAAAGGTTTGAAGTATTTTCCGTTTAAAAAAATCAATAAAATTCAAAAGAAAACAGTGGTTTAAAATTCTTTGCAAGTCAATCAATAAGACCATTGATACAACTAAAATATAATACAGACACAAACCACAGAACTAATGCCTGATATATTTAAAAACCCTAAGAATTAAAAACAATGCCTCTTTGGGCCAAAAATGATACAATTTTGTTACACAAGAGTGAATGTGTGCCGTAGGCGTGTACATCTGTGTGTGTTTGGTTGTAAACAAGGGACAAGAATATAAGTACATGTTACTATTTCTAGAAATTGATATATTGAGCAAAGAGATCATTTACTTATCTTACTTTGTTAGGGACAGAATTCTCTTTTAAGTAACATGATGTCTATGTCACTTATAATCTAGCCTCCTGTATGGTATTATTCCTATAAAAACCCATAAAGTAAAAGGGCACATTACACGTTAAGTGTGTTATCAGTGTAAGTGTATTATAAGGGTTTTATAAATTTTGACATTCACTCCTTTGAGACATGAAGTTCTGTTCTAGAGAGAAACAAAATAAGCCGTATGACAATAACAACGTAATTACTCCAATAACTACTCCTACATTTTGACTTCAAAACAAAATAAAAACAATTTAAATTTGCAACTCACGTCAAGTCAAGCACCTTCAATGTTGTGTTCACTTGTAAGGCTTTCTGTAAAGCGTTAGCACCCTCAATACCAAACCCATTCCAACTGAGGTCTAGTACTTCCAAATTTCTATTATACTGAAAGAAGGATATTGATATGTTTTTAACATTGTCTTAAACTCAAACAGGCCAATCTGCTTATTTTGTTATCGAAGAAAAATTGTCATTGTGCTCCATAAACTATTCTTTGTCTGTCTTCATTCAGATCAAAGATAAACATATAGATGTTAAAATAGTATACAAATGCTCGATATAATACAAAAGAATAGTATATTTTAATCTCAAGTGGTTGGGTATAACAAATGATCTCCAGATTTAATTCTAGGAAAAAAAATAACAGAAGATCTCAAGTAAGAAAATTGCTACCAATATTTAAAGAATTGTAACTAGAACTTAGAACTTAGAACTAAGAAAATGAAGTCTTCAACAAACTTAATCTTTTGGCAACATAAAACAATTTACTATAAAAACAATGCATGTGTTGAAATTGACAACTCATAACAGGAAAGCCAAATGGTGGACAATACTTTAAGGGTTGTGCTGCAAAAACAGACAGAGTATCCAGCTTGGTCTATTGAAAAAGTGAGTGAGTGAGTAACTGTATGAGATTGCACAGGAGTAAAATTCATGCACTTTTAAAGGAGGGCTTTGAGATTCAAAAATTAGTCTTAAATAATGACAAACATTATAAAAATGTTACCTTCTGAGCTAAGATTGGATATAGAATTATAAATAATTACCCTTAAACTGTTAATGATTCCTACAGCACCTTGCTTACGTAAACAATTCCAGCTAAGGTCAAGGTCAACAATACCCTCATTCACAGACTGAAAGTGAAACAATCAAGAGGTAAGACAAATTTCATTCATGTCATACATCATGTCATCATGCCATACATCATGGTATCAGCAATAAATATGGAAACAATATAATGCCCTTGCAAACCTGTTATAACATTATACTTCAAAACTTATGTTTAACAAATTATTTTTGTCAAATTTTCTCAAAACTTTTAAATCTTATAAGTTAAGCCAATTACTCATGAATGTATATCTCTATTATTTTGCACTTTATGTACAGTCAAACCCTGCAATTCCTGTGTTAAGGGAAAATTCGCATAGTGGTGAATTTAGCACTGTAGCAAGGTTCTATCACTAGGCCAAAGTGACATTAAAGTAAGGTTATGTCAGGTAAAGAAATTATAGATAATGATGGTGACACTGAGACGTGTTGTGAAATGATGTTGCATGCCGGTACGTCTAGAAAGTCATATAGGCATGTGTCACAGCTGTTTTTGGAGCTGAGGTTTTCAATTTGTGTCACCTTCAAACCCTCTTATATAAATTTAGCATTGTAGGGGGGTTAATTATAAAAGAAAAAACAAAGTTGTCCAGGTTAAAAATGGTGTAGTAGCAAATTGGCGTACTTAGAAATTCTATGGTAACAGGCTTTTTTAACAAAGAAATAGAAGGAAATAACCCTTTGTTTTCGTTTAGTAGTTGATGGCACTGTAGCAGGGGTCGACTGTATACTTTGCTTTCGTTTGCTGTGATGTCTATCAGATGACAGACATTAAAGGCAATTAAATTCAAGTATTTCTTTTAAGGTTCAACTTGATCAGTATGGCTTCTTTTATGTTTTTTTAGAACATTTAGATGGCTAAACTATTGTGGAAGGGTTTTACTTATGTGTTATGTACTTAATAGTCAGTGAAATTTAATCATATTGTATTATTGTTAGGAACCAAGATTTCTCAATTATTGGTTTGAATGCATCAATAATATGGTAAAATCATGTTTAAGTTCAACTTTTATCATTTTCAAAGGAACGCTTGCGGTAAAGGCTTACCAAAGCTCCTCCTAAATGAATCCCACCCATGACAGAGAATTCATTGTGGCTAAGATCTAGAGATGCCAATGACATGTTGTTCTTGAGAGGGTTGATCAAATATGATGCATCAGAGTCGGACAGTTGGTTTCCTGGAAAAAGGAAAATTAGTGATTAAGTGAAGAGCTCAGCAAAAGTGACACCTCCTTAAAATAATATATCCACTTGATGAAATAGTTGTCCCTCTTGCAAATGTTTGGTCCAACAAAGATGCGACAAAGTCTCTGTCAAATAAGTAGAGGTAGCTGTCAAATAAGTAGAGGTAGCTGTCAAATAAGTAGAGGTAGCTGCCCAATAAGTAGAGGTAGCTGTCAAATAGGTAGAGGTAGCTGTCAAATAAGTAGAGGTAGCTGTCAAATGAGTAGAGGTAGCTGTCAAAAAGTAGAGGTAGCTGTCAAATAAGTAGAGGTAGCTGTCAAATAAGAAGAGGTAGCTGTCAAATAAGTCGAGGTAGCTAAATCAATCTCTGTTACTCGAGTGTAGCATGGTTGGAAGAAGTTCATCAACCTTTTACCTGCACAAGAGAAGGCTTTGTTGGCAGAGGAGTACAGCAAGAGAGTCTAACGTATGGAAGTGTCCGGCAACCACGGGAAAAGCAGGATCCCAAGTCATGAAATGGAGCCATAAAAGAAGGTTTTAAGTTCAAACGCCTTAATCAAGAAATGGCACAAGATTGCAACGCTTGCCATAAATCAATTACGTTGTCTAACTATGTAGCATGGACACTTGACTATAAAGGATGATGATGTAGTACCCTTGTTTGTGGCAAATCTGATACACACCCTCAAAGATGTTGTATGGCCTAATAAGAACTAACTTTAACTAGAATGCTTTGCTTCAAGAAATAATACTACGATTCATGTTTGTGTCTTGCTGTATCTACATTTTCATCGAGAGGTTTAATCATTGATTAAAGTATCATTCAAGAAAAGATATTTAATCTGTGTATTGTAATAACATTAAAGAATAAATTCCGATGAAACAATAAATTTTGAAATTGCCAAGCTATTCTTCTATGTCCCTAATGTTAAATATTGTCATAATTTTGCCACTTTGATGCATAGTTTATGCCTTTACTCAGTAATAATGTTCCTTATCCTTCAATTTTTCAGACACATGATCAGCATCAACATCAATTACTCTATCAAAATATGCCAACACAGCAGCATTTAGCAAATTTGTTTCTGAGATACAGAGATTCTGAGTTTATCCTCTCTTTTGACCAACAGTATATAATCATATTAATTCATAAGACCAACACTTAAAATTAAAAAAGCAACTCACCAGCCAGAGAAAGCATCTTGAGTGTTGTATTATTTTCAAGCATGTCAGCAATGGCTTCAGCACCAATGGATCCTATAAAATTGTTGGCCAAATTCTGGGGATTTAATAACAACATGTCATTTTTTTTTCAAAAACACAACACACTATAGAACGATTTTCTCAGTTTTCTTAATAAGCTTCTAAATGATCCAAATATTCTATTGTTAATTATTTTTCTTAAACATCATATAAAGAAATTTGAGTGAATATAAAAAAAAATGTTTGCTGATTCATTAACATCTTAATATTTGGATACAAATTTCGTTTGCTTTTAAACTTTTTGGAAATGCAATTTTTGAATACCCTCTTTGAAAAGACCTTCTTCTAATTGTATCGTCTTTTATATAAATATAAACATTTTATCAGTATCGTCATAGCTCTCTGTGTCTAAAAACCCATTAAACAACAGCCAATTGCTATAGAGACAATATTTTGATTGTAGTAAAATTAGTATCAAACACCATAAAATATACTCAGTCAAAAATATGATACTGACAAGGTGGTTCTGGAGGAATAAATTCAAATAGTTTTTAGATTAAATATAATATAATAAACAAAAGGAATTTCATAAATCATGTTTCAATAAAAAATGCTTTAAAAAAACGAGAAAAAACAGAAAAAAAATACTTGGATCATGTTTGCCTTTGTTTTCAAAACCTAGCAATGTCAAACCTAAAAACAAAAGCCAGTCTTCTGAACGAAAATAATCACTGTTTACTGAATGTAAATTTAAAAAATAGAACCAGGCTATCAGTACTTTGTAGATCACAAATAGGGTCGGGTTGCAAATAAAAGCAATGCGTATACAAACAAAGATCACTAAAAACCTAGATATGTTCGTGAAAAACTTACCAATGTAATAATGAAATGGTTTTCTTTGAGCATATTTGCAATGTAGGTTGTACCAGAACTTTCTATATAATTATCACTGAGGTCAAGATTCTCTGTCACAGTGTTTTGCTGAAATAGAAAAACAATTACAATTCATACAATTTTAGTTTTTTTTTTATTCAAACTTATTAACGCTTAGAGAGTGGCCCTCTAGTGGCAAAAACTCTAGTCATCATTATCACTTATTCTACAGAGAGAGCCAACATGCTAGAAGCCAGAAAACATATGAAGAGCTTCAACATATTAATACAACTCTAAGTATCTCTAAGAGTCCTGGACCATCCTTACATAATGTGTTGTGGCCAAGGGGCATGCAGCGCATGCATACTTCCAATGTCAAAAGTGGTATGATATTGCATATTATTTTATCTTCTTAGATCCCTTGGCAAAGGAGGCACCAAAGTGGTAAAGAAGAGATGAAGCGGACGCCCAAATCCGACTCAAACCCTCAATACGCTGTGTCACAAGAAGGGTCGGTTGACACTAAGGCATAAAACAAATCTTTTGAATTACGGATACATTTTGGAATATGAGGTAAGATTGTTACATGACTGTCGTGAGCACTCGTCTCGAGACAAGACTCTGTGATAAAGGGAAATTTACTTATCAAGGGTAAAAACTTCTTAAATAGCGGCCTTTGAATTTCGCAGACAGTTAAAGACACAAGGAAAAATTGAAACAAACAGCCGGTACAGATTGATTATCCTCATTGAGTTGAGATTTGGAAATAGGGGTGAGGTCTAACCGCAAATAAATTTATCCGCTGGCTGATTGAAACACCTGAAAACGGACGGGCAGGTGTGTGTGTGTTGATCCACTGTGTACTAGATGACAATTCCTATGCCTGGCTTCTTCTCCTTTCTTTAGTCAAGTTTTTTCTTTGTCTGTTAGAGTATATTTGACTTTTTTATGTATAGCTAATCATGTATGACTACTTGTATTCTATCATATTTGATATAATTTTTTATGTTTATAAATTGTTCTTTTGATTAGTAATTTGACGAATTGTATTTGCATTCCTGTACATTTGTCTTAATCTTTATTTCTTAAACATGCCTAGTCTGGGCTGGACCTTTTTATATCTTAAGCATGTCAAAAAAGTGCAACATGTAAATTGTGTAATCTTGAGCTGGTATACAGTGAAATATCAACTTCAACTATGATGCACCATTTAAAAGTGAAACATCCCTTTGATTTAGAAGCAAGTCAACCTTTAAAACCAGACCCTGTATCAATAGATGTGCCAATTTCTGCAGCGCAGTCAGGATTAACTAATGTCCCGCCATCATCTTAAACACAGATGTGTTTGAGAAATTAAGATAAGAACAAATCTGTAAATATCAGGCAAGGCGTGCAAGCTTACATGTGTGAGAAACTTTGCGGGCACACACAGTCACCAAGGGACCATGCGCCCATCATAGATTTGTGCAATTACAATGATCAATGAGCTTATAGTAACGTTTTCTACATTAAGTCTATACGACTATTTTATTCATTCCATAAGCGTATTTGTGGGGGGGGGCAAGGAGGGCACCTGCCCCCCCCCCCCCAGTTTTTGGAAAATTTTGCTTGAAAAATCGGGCAATGTTTTAAACATATGATTTCGATGCGAAACGCTCTAGAATTGCCCAATTTTCTAATATTTTTCAAAATTTCGGCCACTTCGCTGCCATTGTTCCTCATTTGTCATACACATTGCCCTAAATTTGCACCACTAATGTCAAAAATTTCGGCCGTTTCTTGAGTCTTTGAACAATCGGGCAAGAATAAAGGGCTTCTGCCCCCCCTTGTCCAATACCCCAGATACGCCTATGCATTACCCGCAGGCATTTGTGGTATTTTATGAGCAATGTCTCATAAATTTGTTTGCTGTTAGACCCCACCTCTATGTAAAAGCAAAACATGTTTTGTGCAAAAAACGTTAGGGAGTAAAAAGCAGTACACTAATTCCAAATTCAGTCAATAATAATAATTGAAGCTGTTTGAGATAAACCAAACAAACAAATAAAACAAACATCTTTTAAGAAGGTAATTATTCTATCTCATGAATATACAAGACTCCAGTCAAAATATACATCAAGGTATGCAGACATTTTTTCATTGAGTAATTAAGAGTTTAAGTAGCAAAATTACAAACTCTTATTGATAGAAAATTAACAAGTTTTGAAAAAAAGTGGCATTCTCCATCCATTTGTCTTTGCTTGATAAGATGAAATCACAATAGATTGACTCATGAGATACTAAATCATTACAAATAAAAAGCAAATTGTATGATATTGTATGTTTAACTGTACTTCACTGAAATGTCTATAACATTTTCAACACCTTACCTTAAATGCTAATGCCACAGGTTTAGTTGCAGTACCCCCAAGGTACCTATGTCTCATTCTTACATTACGTTCTCCAATATGTCGACAGAGGTAAGATATGGGTACAAAACCTAGATAGGGATTAGAAATTATCAAAGTATAAAATAAGGCATAAGAAAGTCAATGAAAAATGACATTATGATTTCTGAAATTAATAAATGCCAACAGAAATAATTCAAAATGTGTACCAATTATGACAGACAGTGGAAATACATTGCCTGCATAATATTTTCAAAAGCACAAAGTTCTTTGAAACATTATCTTCTTTATTCCTATGCACAAACACATGTATAAAGAGATCTTACTTCCACAAGGTCAAGGATTACTGCCTTTTAGCTCAAAATTGGTTACAGCTATTAAGAAAAAATTCCAAGGAGCCTAAATATTTTTAGTAACACATTATATCATTAGAGCAAAGGCTAATACTTTGAGGGGGTTGTTGATTTCATGAGGGATTGATATTTCTTGGGGAGGGGCAGTAAACATGTATATTTTGCTTGGCTGCTTTGAGTTACCTCCATGATTCGAAAGGTTACAATGTCTGTTTTGATAGAGAGTTGTTGTTGTTCTTGCCAATCAGAACCAAAAGAGTTATAAGTATCTTCAAGATCAAGGCACTAAACACTGGGATTGATTGATAACCTTTACTGTGTGCCTGCAGTGAAAAGCCTGTAAGATGTTGCTTAAAATGTCACTCACCCCTTTGTCTGTTTCAAGTAGTTATTACAGTGGTTCAGTACTGATACAATGATGTAAGCATTGATTTAGACCAATGTAAAATTTGATTTAGCTATTTCCCCTGCAATTAAAATTATTGCTAACATCGTCCTTCGGATAACTGTCTTTGTTCTTATGCTATCTCAGCCTAAGGTTTTTTCCTTGAAGGTTCATTATTTTAAGATTATCATTCAAACAAAATGATTAAATAAAATCATAAAATATCAACTTCAAAACTCTAAATCATAAAAATATAGAATAACTACCATGTTTTCTGCACTGTTCCTCGTACTCAAGTTTTCCAGTAGCATCAACAAGAGCACTTACAGAAGCTGGGGAGAACAAATTAAGTGTTAAATAAATTGTTATGATTTTAAAGAAAGCAACAGCACTATATAAATGCAATAAAAAAAATTCCAGTTTAAAAGATCATAATAACTGAATGAAGGATAACTGTGAAATGTCAGATGATTTTGATGTTGTAACTGTTACAAAAGTGAAATCAATATTAAAGGAAAAACCAGACTTTTATATCCAATGATCTGTTTATTTAATGCCATTTTAAGGTGATCAATATTTCATCCCTGTGGATTCTGACTATAGTGCACTTATTTTAACCCTGCTAGTGACCCTATTTCCCAGCACCTGACAGGCAATTTGTGCATTATCATTATGTAATAATAACTTTTGTCTTGGGAGGAATCTCTGAATCTTGATTTGAAACTAATTTTTTAATCTGTTATGACTGACATTAAATGTTAGTCAAAATAATCTCTCTTTCATTTCCTATGCTGTCAGTAGGAATGTATACACTCTCATCCAACAGATGTTTAAAATAAAATTTACTCCCTTTAATTCCCAAGGCTACTGACTATGTAAGAATGTACTCACTTTCAATCTCTTCCTCCTCTACATCAGTATCAAATTCTTCACTAGAGTGAGGAGATCCTGAAAGCCACATCTCAAAGGAAGGGTGTCTCTGTCTCGCAGATTCTGGAGGCTCTGCAGGCTCTCCATACTCAGCAACAGCTGTGTAGACAAACACCATATATTTCAGATATATATTTCCAAACACACATGCACACTGTATATACACACATTTGGTCTAAACACACCTTTCTAAAAATCTTTTTTAAAAGAATCAGTTAATTTAAAATAATAGGGACTGAAAGATATGCACAAGACAATAAACAGTGAATGTCATTGTGAGGTTTCACAACAGGCAGCATTCCTTTTAAATGTGCTGGATAAAGAGAATGGACAGGTGTATTGCGGGTAATAATAACTGTAAAGCGAATTGAGCTTTTACTGTACAAAAAAATGCGTTAATTTATATTAAATAGCAAGCAATTTATTTCTTTATTAATTAATTCTTTTCTGTCATTTATTTATTTTATTTGACATATCTTTAAAATTTGTAAATTAAAGCTGTTGACAAGAGAGTCAGTAATATAGCATTATTCTGATAGTTCTTTTAACCTTAAAAGTCTTCTTACCATCAATTAAAGACATAAACAAAGAATATCTTACATACCACTTTTAATTTCAGCATTGTTATTGTGGCTAACAATATTGATTATCTCTATGTCTTCTGACATGTCATCAATGGTGGGTAAGTCATAAGGTGACACATTTCTGGAAACAGGTTCAGGGGACTTTAAGTGAGACCTCTGCAAGTTTTGTAGAGCCTTCTTGTGACTGTCAGCGCCATTTCTGCCACGTGACACTGATGCTGTAACAGGGCGCAGACCTGCAGATGTTGATGACCTAGATTTCTTGGGAGCTGCTGTCAAAGGCCTCAAATGCCTCTGCATCTTTATGGCTATCCTGTCTTTCTCCATTTCTAGGCTTTCACTGTAGTCTTTTCTCTAAGAAGTCTGAAAAATTCAAATTAGAGACTAATATAAGGTAAGTAGAGATTTGGAATATTTTCAATGTAACATTGGTTGTGATACAGCAATCTCTGCCTTGTGAAAGTAGCATAAGGAGAATTTTTCATTCAACACTTGCCTTTTAATGTTGAGATCTTTAGCTCAGTTGATTACAGATGATTGATTGAATTATGATGTCTAGTCAAACCTTATTGATACAGAAAAATCCAAAAAGATTTGTGATTCATCAAATTTTAAAAAATATATCAAATCTAGCCATAATTGATTTCAAGATGATGACAAAATTGAACTTTCAAACGCAAATGCTATCTATAACAATATACACTGAATTGTATGCTTGCTTGGTTGTATAATTGCACTTCTATAATCTCTGTAGTCTCACGATGGATTTTGCTGTAATTTAGACATAAGATAGCAAGCATACCATAAATTGTGATGGGCTGAAAAAAATTATGAAAATGCAAATAGTTTGGATTTAATGAAGCAATTACGATCGTTTCCTATATATTCTAATCTAATTGA
>JAUUEB010283801.1:0-13039 GCA_032362205.1 Clione limacina
TTTAAATTTTTTAATGAGGCCAACACACCATTTAACACCGGGACCATGGGTCACGTGAGTTTTCGAAGACACACATTATGCTGTATTTCTTACCAACAAAATTGAAGGTTTGTTTTGAAATGCATTCAAGATTCTAAAATATTATATCTTTTAATTCAGAAAACTGAGGTTAAGAGCGTTAACATATTTGGTACAATCGTGTTGGCGCTGGGATTTTTAGCATTTTTCTTTCATTATTGATTATTTGTTAATTGTTTTTACTTCTTTTTTTATTAATGAAAACACAACCCTTCATTAGTTTTAAAAGTAAATCTCCATTTATAAATTAGCACGAAAAGAAAAGACTTACACTTCCGTTTTGTAAGCACTATATACAGTGCAAATGCAATTAAAAAAGGACTTTAAACTTACTAACAGGGGTATGCTTGCTAAAAATCACGTGTCCCTTGGAGTTTGATCTGGATATCAAAGGTCGTGTTTTGGCCTCATTGTTTTTTATCTTTATTATCTAATCATACATTGATATCTCACTCTATCCAAAACAATACCCTCGATGTTTTGATTAGGGCAACTCTTTTGTTTGATTATCGCTAGAACAAGAAATATCATATCAAACCATCGTGAAAATGTTGTTTTATCATTTAGAAGTGTCCTATTCACAAACCTTTTTTCGTATCCTTTAAAAATAGTTGTTTTGCGTGGATGTGTTTGTCCTTAAATATTGTATTCAGCAAGCTTACTGGACATATTTGACGATACTTTGCCAAACAAGATTCAAACATACATTCCCCGAATTCTCCGCATGGAGAATCTACCTCATTCTCAGTCGTAGTTGGTGAAACGGGAAAAAACAAAAACACGATAACACGGAATTGGTCGTTACAAGATGTTTGTTTAATCTCCCTGACCTCTTGGTTATCAAATCAATTCACAAACTATTATTCTGAAGTTGACAAGCTTTAGTAATTATTTTTGTTGCCTCGAACTCACGTAGTAGTTTTATTCTTTGGATACCGAAAACATTTTCTGCGTTTTAGTTCACTGATTACCAAAAACTGATCACTTATCAACAAAGATCATTTATCTACCGATAGGGTTATTGTTTTTATGTGATAAGAGGAAAAAAATGTACCAATGGAGTTTGAGGGTTTTGTTTTTCTTCGTTATATAATAAAATTGTTTTGTCAAAAGCAACCAAAATGTATACAACTAGAATTTCAGATCGCTAACTCTTGCTCAATTAAAAATATCATCTCGAATATCTACTCAAATAACGTATATTCGTTTTGCTATTGGAAACATAGATACAGCTGCTATTTGTGTGTATTTCTCATTGAAAACTTGTCCTCGGAATAAGCTTTGAGGCTATTTATTTTGACTATATAAATACCGCTTAAAATTTGAAGGTACTTAGTTCGATTTGTTTTTTCATAACCTTTAAGTTGAATACCAACAACTATATGTTTGTATGGGTTTTATAGAACATACGACTATTCTAGTGATTGGGGGGTCTGGACCTCGAAAAACGACTCTTAGAGGTGTCTTGGCAATTATTGTCGTAAAACTGATCAACAGCTGGAGCCAGGACTTGATACCTGAACCACGATATTGATTACATCTAAAGACACTAACAATATTTGCACAAAACCCTTGAGTAGTTGGCCGTTTTGAAATAAGATAATATAAAGCAGCATTTTGAGAAACTAAAACAGGTTTTGCATAAGACACCGAGTAATACCAGTTTAACCGCTTTTTGAAACAAAAAGAAAATCCAAAATCAATGATCCCTTAAAAAGCGCTCTTATAATCAATGATATAACCTAAGCACGTTCCGTTTTCCCTTGAAGGTTCTGATCGCATTTATAAAAACCAATAAATAGGGCCTCCAGACAAAGGTGGCCTTTTTGCGCTCAGAAGGTCGTGAAAAAGACATAATATCGATGTACATGCTTTACAAAAAGCTTTTTATAAAATATCTATCACAGTCTCCATTCCTTTTATATCAAAGCACTGCAGACGTCTTTCAAGTTAACACTTAACGGAAAGTGTTTACAAATTTATAAAAACTGATCTGTTTGGCAAAGTTTTGTCTTGGTATAACGATGTTGGTGAGGATCTATATGTAATTTGAAAGCGGTATTGATATCGTATTAAGAGTAAATTGATGTTTATAGCGTGACATGGGTATAATAGTTGATTGTTTGCTGCTAAATTTGTATACATAAGAACTCATATTCGTTTAAGATATTCCATTAGATATCTGAATATTTAAGGAACTAAATTGATTAACAACCTATATTAACAATGTCAATCGTAAACCCGGCATTTGTATTCATTTTTTTAGTCACCTCGTGGTTTAATTTTCACGTTCGATTTTACGGAGGATTAAGGAAGATAACGATAGCCCTTTTGTCATCTGCATAGCGTATTGCCACCCAGAAACAGTTTGAATTAAAATCGCATTAAATAGTGCGTAAAAAGTGCTCTCGGGTGATATGTATGATTATTGCTTCGTTTTTTCATTATTGAACTCAAAGGCTTCACATTTTCGTTTCACAAAGATAAATCAATAACCACCACTTGTGTACAATTGTGCACATCTTCGTATGCTTAATTGTATATTACTTACACACAATTCCACCACCAGTGCAGATTACCCTATGAAAATATAACAAACCTACGCAAATACTTAAATCAGAATAGACCACAAGAAGTAGTTATAAAAAGACCCCCGAACAGATGATTATGTAAATACCGATTCTTCAACCTTCAATTTAATGCGGTTCGTACTTGTGTAGACGCTGGCACTTAAAAGATTTTAAGAGAAAGAAAGGTGGATAAAATACTTTACAAAATTGACAGGCGTGCCTGTCTTGAATATAATTTAATCTTTGTATAACATCAGAGCTTTTGCCTCAAGATTTAACTACGCAACAAAATCGATGACGCCCAAAGAAAGAGCATCGACTAGCCAAACGGATAGGGCTTGACCACCTTAAGCTTACGCTACGATCAATGTAAATCGTTCACGTGCGTCTGGCGTGGAACTCCATCTTATCACATTGTTGTATACTTTGCCAGTCCATTTCCCCCATCCAACCCTCGATCGTAAGGTTGACTATTTGCAGTAAAGTAAATATATTCATAATGTTCAGCCCAAACCTCAAATATTTTCTTTCATTTTCACCCTGTTGGACATTTGAAAAAAGCTGTCTGCTTGCCTATATGATTGTATTTCACACTATGTGTTTCTTAATATTTTTCTTATATTTGTCTATTCTTTTTGCTCCTGAATATGTTTGTCCGTCTGACAGCCTGATTGCCTTGTCAGTATGTTGCTTGCTTTCCTGTATTTCTGTCTGTTTGTCTGTCTGTCTGTCTGTATGTCTGTCTGTCTGTCTGTACGTATATCTATCTATATATGTGTCTTGTTGTCTGTCTTCGTGTCTTCATGTATGTCTGTCTCTCTGTCTGTCTGTCTGTTTTCCTGTCTGTCTGCCTGTTTTTACAAAATTGGTCAAGAAATTACTCACTGTTCTTACTAAGATTTTTGATAAAACCTGACCTAAATGCATACAGCCAGCAAAACTTGACAAGTGTCATTATGACCTTGAAAAACACTCGAGTGAGTATAGCGGTTCATCAGCGTCCTGATTTGGAACCTGTGCTCTTTCTATTGTATTTCTATTTAAACACAGATTTCGCTTATTGAATGTGTTCAAATTTATTTTACAATTTTGGGACCCCACTTCTGTGCCAATTCATTAAAGATTGCGGTGGCGATTTCAAAACCCCTTATCATAAAACAATTACTTGGATAACATAGCAGGCATTTGGGACTAACAGTAAAGTAACACAATACATCCAATTAACGACGCTACAAGCCGCTAGGTACTTTTTTGAATTGTGAGTGTGAAAGTTCTGGTATTGAAAAAGATGACATTCTATTTGTAGCGCAAACGACTTACCACATTACTTGTTCGACCTATCTGCTGTTTGGCAATCATCTATTTTACGAGACCAATGGAAAATTGATTTGACATGTATGAAATCATTGTTAACAGAAATTTGAAGTGAATGAAATAACAATATATATATATATATATATATATATATACAAAATAATAAACTTTCGTCAATTATTAAGAGGAAAGACGGGTTGCATAGACGTGATCATTAACTAAACATGATCTGGAAACTCATTCTTCTTGTTGACGTATGTTATAATGGTTGCGCAAGATCGTGACAAACTCTAGTTACCAGTGCTAAAACCACAATAAAAGGTCGATTGAGACATAAGATGACTGTAAAATAACGTTGAAGTTTGCTCACCTATCTCGATTATATGGATTGCAATGATCTTATGAGTTAAACAGATTCAGTGGTTGATCTGATCAATCGTACCTTAGTATTAGTAGTAGAAAAACAACCAAATTAATCATTGGAAAATGCACAATTTTTCACCATAAATCATACATATAACAATATACGCCAAATTTTATGTATGTATGCTTAATGGCTTGCGTGACGATTAGCTCCAAAGTCCGTGGTTGGATTTGGCTGAGCTTTTAAAACGTGATTACTTATATATCAAAGGGGTTCGTCGGATGCCTTTGGTGTAATTTGGTTTGGATTCAATCTTTTGGTAGAATCCAGGAGCGTATCATGATTTTTCAAACAATGGGGATATTGGCAGGAAGCACCTGAGTTTTGGCAAGGGTGACCTTTTAAATAGTATATATACATTGGAAATAGCATGGTGAAATCGATCTTTGGAAACTTTGTTCTTATTCTTCTTTTTCTGTCAAGCTTATTTTAAGAGAAAGTCGGGTAACACCGAAGCAACGAAGTCGCTAGTTTTGAATTATTAATGAACGAATTATTTTTATAAAAACAATTTAAATAATAAAAATAGTAATATTTTGAGCGGTCTAACTTTGTTTTTAAAAAAAACGAGTTTGCATCACTGCGCATAGAACAAACATATAGAAGCTGCCTCTGAATATGCATTATTCAGCTCGTTTAAAATAGGGTGTACAGATAATATTTCCCCAATACACCCTTGCTAACAAATGTTTGAAACAGTCAAAAATTAATAAAACTGTGGCTCTTTGCATGGATGTCGCGAGGGGAGGGACACGGGTGAACTCTCCCTCCTGAATTTCTAAAAAATATAAATTCCAAAGAAAAAGATAACGCATACTAGTACTTAAGAATATTAAATTAAAGTTTGCACTTTTTACTGTTTAATTTTATAATAAAGCATTTTAAAGACACACGAACTATTACTGTTGTCAAATGTGGAAGGAATGTGACAAATCTCTTGGTGAGTTTATGTTTAAAAGTTAACTTGTTATTAAAAAAGAATGTCTCAGTTGGTGTCAATTGTGATTTATGAATATACTTCACATTGGGAAAATTACATTAAAAAAAATGTGGTGTCACTTTTACTCAAATCTTCTCTACTGTTTCTAAAACATCAGATGTATACGGAATGTAATATTTACTGATTAATCTGCATGCAATAAAACTCATCATTTTGTAATTTGAATGATTTTTAAAGGATTCATACCACATAGTTTTTTATTATCATCATATCTATATCATACTTTAAATAAATAAAAATATACTCCTTGCTATACATTTCATTTTAAACTCCTGGTATTGTTTCACAATTTGGCACCATACCAGTGATGGTGCCTAGTTGATCGATAAAAGCTGCCCCCCCCATCGGATCACAAAATGGCTTTAAAATGCGCAATTTATCTCCCACATTAAAAATTGACGCCTCGATTCGCTCGGCTCATACCATCATCATCCCAACGAAAATGTTTCGCTCCAATTCTGCATCATACTTCTTTGCCCGTGAATCTTATATTAGTAGAGGTTCTTAACTATTTTTTCAATTATTTTACAAATATCTCCTATATGCTTTCTTTTTACAGTTGATGAGCACATAAACGTTTTTTGTCTTAATATTGTAATACTATTGTTGCTTGTTGCTTAGATATGTGTTCCAAGAAAGTACCAGGATGTATAGTAGAAGTAGTTGATTCTAAAACCTAAAAACCTAAAAAACAAACAACTTTCAACGTGTGCTTGGATTAGAGCCCACATTAATATATCTTTTTCCCTGGAAAAAATTCTGATGATACCCATGAATTTTGTCTCTAACAAAATGTTGTGCATTGACAGCTTTTTTCAAAGAGTGAAGATTACACAAGGCTGATGTGTTTTCGTACGTCAAAATGCACCAGCCTTGAATAATGTATATGGCTGTTGCATCTTGCGTTTTAATTCAAATCATAAGTAAAACGGCAATTGTGTGTCTGTCTGTCTGTCTGTCTGTATGTCTGTCTGTCTGTCTGTCACACTGCCTGTCTGTTTGTTTGGTTGGTTGTCTGTCTGTCTGGTGTTAAATCAAATTAAAAACATTATTGTTAAGGAAACTAAATTTCTGAACAAAAAACAATTGACTTGAGTTAGTCTCTTTAAATGTTGAAAGATTTTTTTGTATATAGCATTATTTTGTATGACCCTTTTATACGTATTGTATATCGATTAGGTAAACAAAGATGGTGAAACACCAACAATCAAAAGCTCATTTAATTTCCTTCCAATGTTCAAATGATTCACATGAATGTTTGCAAAGCAGCATCGGACAAGCGAATTATTTCATGACGCGTGTTGGTGAACAAACGATAATGCATTTTTTTCAAATACATTGGTTGATTTTTTGTTTTTTAAAAGCTTGACATAAAGATCATGGAGTTTGTCTTTAAATGAGTATTAGAATAAGCGAAAGTTTTTAAGATTTTCCTCACAATTTTGGTATTTAGTAATACTTGGTCAGGCCCTTTAACATTACCATTTTAGGCAGTTTTCTACGAAAGAGTTAATTACGTATGGAGAATTTTTCTACCACAAAGACACTATTTTCCACTTTACATTTAACATCGTTAATCTAATAATAGTGTTCGTAAAACATTACAAGAGTGTGCGTCAGTGTTTTTGAAATCCGTCGTTCTGTCGGTTTTGTCGACAGTTTCTGGCCGACTGTGGGTCCGAATGTCCGACGTGTCCAGCGGGTCAGAAAAAAACGTAAATTGTCGGGGGGAAAGAAGAAAAAGAGAAGAAAAAGAGAAAAAAATAGAAGCATGTGGTCGTCATAAGCCAAAATTAAAAGCTGAAGTTCAGACCGCCAGACATGAAATCGTACACCTGGCCAGCTGATTCGTTGCGTCATTCGCCAGCTTGCGGTATTTGTCATGAAAGCGTTGTAAAATATGGTGAGTATTGCATGTCAATCGGAGGTTTTGGTTATTTAAATAGTTTTCTTACGAATTATTTTCACTGTTTAGTTAGTTGTTATCCTTTTTTAAATGGAGTCTTCACATTGTGTTTCTTTTGAGTCATCAATAAATTCGTCAGGGACAAAAGTTGAAATGACCAATATTTTCAAGAAATCTGACTACCTACTATCACTTTGAATGTCAACATGGAACCAAACACAAAAAAGAGTGGTCCATTAAATTCTTAAATGACGGTTTCCCAGGAAAGAAAAGAAAGTTAAAGAAGTCAGAGAAAGAAAAAGAAGATAACAAAAGAAATATGAAGCCACCCGTGTGGTAAGAACATACAATAAGGATTGGGAGAAGGGGAATGATTGGCTTCATTTTGATATGGGTCTGGACCTTATGAAATGCACTGTCTTCTGTAATTGTTATGCATGTCACATATATAGAGATAAGATGGCTTTTGTGAATGGCACCGGCAATTTTAGGAGTAGAGCGATCAAAGACAAAATTATTTCTAAATTGCATTTAAAAGCTGTGAGTGCAGCTAGTGTCTAGTTTGAGCAAGATTCCATCAGTTTTAGCAGACGCCAAAAAGTGAAGTGGAAATCTATAAAATTCAAAAGGTTAATGATCTCACAACCAATGTTTGGAAGAAATATATGGCCGTTCATTAGCGTAGTGTCGGCTACACAAAGATAGGATATACGAGCGGTTGTTCAACAAGCTTTCGTAAATGATAAGCTGAGTCAGCTAATATTAGGCTAATAAACGCATCTAATGCACGTGCCCTGAAAAAGTTTAAAAATTAATGCTTAATGAAATGTGCATCTATCGTGACGTTTTTTTCGATCTTCAAATGTTTCACAAATTATGATTAATGATTGTTCTTTAGCAGGAAGAATTATGCTAAATAATTATAATTAGATCAGTTAACTTCACGAGCTCATTCATGGGCGTAAGGGCTCAAATTTGACTGGAGGGGCTGAGCACATATTGTCTGAATTTTTGCTCGCTGTCCGAATTATTTCACCGTCCTCCAATGTCCCAATGTTTTCATATATATCAGTACATATACACATTTGCGTGCCTTTGTGCTATAAACATAGTACTAATACTATGGTGGTATGCTCCCCCGAAAAATAAAATAAAATCAGTGATGCAAATAGTGCATTTTACAAGCAAAGAGACTTTTTTCTATTTTCATTGATCAAAAAGTGTAAATACATTTGGTATAAAACGGGGCATAACGCAAGATTTAAAATGATTTATGCAAAATTTTATTTTTGGATACTCCGAACATTTTTGAGATTGTTATTGACGATGCATTTAAGGGCCATCTTGGAGAACCTATTTCTAATTGTAGAGATACAAATCGCATTTTTGGACTAATAATATCAGACCACACGGAGAATAATGTTTACCAATAATACATTTTAGAGATTGTAATTTTTCTATTAGTTCAAATTGTTAAGGGGTTTCCGGTGGTATGCCTAAAATTAAAATAAATAATTTAAAATTTGAAGCTAAATGGTGAACTTTAAAGCTATCGTGGGAGAAGAAGAAAACACTTCTAAAGATTCGATGGGATTTTAGCTTGATGATGCATTTTAGAGCTATGCTAAGGGGGGTCGTGGCAAATTTTGAAACACGGAAGGTAAATGTTGCATTTTAGAGCTATACTGTGGGCAAAAAGTTACGCGAAACACTCTAAAGATTTTTGAATTTCCCAAAACGTTGCTTAAAAGTGACAGAAACGTCTTGAATTAGGTTTTTCTTACATTTGACATTGTTTTATAAAAAACAAGAGAAATTAGGCCGGATAGAAATTTTGATTCAGCAACTTTTGTAAAGGGCTTTAAGGGGCACAAAAACTGCGAGGGTAACAATATTTAGCATTGCAAGGTGTCGTTGTTTTGGCTAACTGGATTCCTTAGCACCATGGGTATAATATCTGACACCGAAATAGTTAATTTCTTGAATAATTCATGAGAAAAACGCTCAAATAGAAAATATCAAATTTTGTCGGATATCCCAAATTGACCTAAAAAAATAGGTTGCCCGTGTTGAAAAACCAATGTTTTGCATGTCTGAATACATAGATTTGGCTGAAAATCAATTAAATGTGATATATGCTTGATTTCAACCATGTCATGTGACGTCATTCAAGATAGCGGCTATTTCGATATTTTTGAATGAATTTGGGCAAATTTAAAAATGTGTATAGTGTTTCGCGTAACTTTTGGCCCACAGTATAAGTTAAGGAGGTCGGGAACATATTTTTTTTTAAAATAGAAGCTAAATGATGCATTATAGAGCTATGCTAAGGGGGGTCGGGGGAAATATTAATTAATTGAATGTACATGGTGCGTTTTAGAGCTATGTTAAGGGGTCGGAAATATTGAAAATTGAAACCAAATGGTGCATTTAACTTCTACGTTCATTCGGGTTGGTGAAAATTTTGAAAAATAAAAAGGTAAACTTTGTAGTTATGAGCTATGTTATGGGGTTATGGAAAATGTTTGAAAAATTGAAGCAAAATGGTGCATTTGAGAATCATTGTGGGATCAGAAAGAAAAGTTATAAGCATCCATCAGGATCCGTTTGGGGGTGCATCCCAACACACACCTCTTGGTACATCTCTGGTTTCACCGATAATCGCTCGATTCTGTTAGGTGTCTTATTGGTCCGAATCTGCCCGAGTTTTGTTTTGATTTTTCTTAATTTTTCGCCCAAATCTGCCCTAATTTTCTTCTTATTTTCCTTCGAATTTGTTAATTTTTTCGCCGGTCCCGTTCACTTATGAACTCGTTACGATTTTTTTGTGATGTAATAAATGCCCGTGTGCAGGTTATGAGAAAAACATAAGTTTTTAAAACTTATCTTGCATTAGCTACTGCATTCCACTTGCGTTTTAAATCTTTTTTGTTCAACCTTTTAGCCATTCGGATGAGGATATCCGAATTCAAACCATATTGTGTTAACCAAAACTGTTAAGGCGAGAGATGCAAAACAGATTACATAAGGTGAGTATACAAAGGTTAGCAGTAAATTATCTCATAGTGAGATATTCATGAAATTGAAAATCATAAGCTATTGTTAGTAAAAACTATTCATATCCGTAAGCATGAAGCGATTTCAACCCCAACATGTGTTGAATTGTTTACAAACTGCGCAAGATATATATCTTAACGAGACAAGTCAACATTTCAATAGTATAAACATTTTCAGAATAATAATAATGTATACATTTTTCATAGCGCATTTCCATAACTGCTCAATGCACTGTAAAAGAAATACGAAGATATCATTGTGGTTAATCTTTTCGTATACGCACAAAAATGTTAAAAAATAATTTAGAATTCTGCATTCTGGGTGTCAATTGTAAGAAATGTGTAAGAAGAGGGGAGAGGGTCAACAAACCCCCAACAAGAGGTAAGATTAAATTTGAACAGCCCCTATTCAATCTCTTCCCCAAATATCGAGTGAAACTACCACAACTACACCGCAAACGAAAGTGGTGAGTACGTGGTTCAAAGGTCCCCTGGTTAACTGTTGATGATGGGAAAATGTTTTTAATTGCATGAAAAGACGGGTTGCATTGTCACCAATTTTTGTGTGTAGGGATGTGAAAACTTACGAAAAATCAACGCTTTATACAATTTTCAGAATGTCCTATTGAAATTTTCATCCAGGATAAAATGTCCTTTAGTTTTTTTGGTCCAGGACATGTTGTCCTATGGTCAAAAATTTCAGGCACAGCACTGCTCAATACCAACAAAACAACCAACAAAACAACCAACAAAACAACCAACAAAACAACCAACAAAACAAAAGAAAAGAAAACTTGCCTTTTCATAGATTGTGACAGTTGACTTTGGGTCATCACACGAGGTCTTTGTGCGCACCGGAAGCTCTTCTTTGTGTAAGATCATTGCGCATAGTCTTGATGTTGTCATTTCCGTTTTGATAGCTATTGCAATGCATTTGTCAAAACACATGGAGGCACATTCAAGTCTGCTGGAAACTTTTGAAAATGTTAATGGTGTAAGTAACGTGTTTGGTTCTGCGCATGCGTACTTTTCGAACCTTATGGTGTTGTTTTTTGAGTCAACAGAATCCATGAAAATGATTATTAATACTATTTGGATCAGACTGTATCTGAGATACATGATGTTGAAGTTCATAATTACTTCTGCAAATATAAAAGAACAGTCACAATTGAATAAGTCAGTCTTTGATAATGTATATCGGCACAAAGCTCTTAACTCAATACAAAAGATATTGAAAACAAAGGCCAAAGGCTTAGGACGTGGCTTACATCTTCAGTAGATGTCCAGCACCGATGCATCAATGTTTTGACACTTAATTTGAGTAAAGCGTATATTTGACTTTAAAAGCACGCTGCTGAATTTTATCACATAAATTACACAGCAAATTTCCAATTTTACCCCGAAACCATGAGAAAATTTATATTCGTCTTCATAACGCATGTTCATATAATATTGTTTGTACTCAATATTAAGGCTCACCGAGAGAAGAATCGGGTTATCGGCATTGCAAAATAAAACGGTATTACAAATGTCAAACAATGTGTCCAATATCTAAAAAGTATTAAAATACCCGTACAAAGTAAAAAAAAATCTCTGTCTAGATCGATGCATACTTGACTTATAGCCAGAGCCTAGACTAAACATGTGACTTGTGTCACTCGTTGATTGTATAGAAAATAAATTTATAAAAACTTCTTGTGGTTTCAGTTTATCAAACGAGTGATGTTCGTCATATTAGATTGTCGAAAAAGATAGACTTATTTTATGTAAAGAATGAAATTGATGCAGCTTTGTAACACAATATATATGTGATATCATACGTTTATATCAAGAACATATTTGGTATCATTTACACATTTGATTAACCAAAAACAAACAAAACTGTATATTTTCCTGTCATGAAAGATTGTCTTTTTCCTTGATCACTTTAAAAACAGCATTCCAAGATTTAAAAAATCAGAACACATTTTCACAAAATTTCACCTCAAATCTAATGCATACACACTTGCAAAGAATGGCACATTCCAATCTGCATTCCCTCTTTGGCTTTTTGAAAGGTTTCCTAATGTTTGTCTTAAAAGTCTAAGTTAAGTCAGGAAGCCTAGCTACAGTTAAAAGTAAACCCGGCGTTTATTTCTTGTTTCCAATCGTTGGTAGAAACGTTTACTTTTTATTTCCTTATTGTTGCTGTTTTTACATTTAATTAAAGTGGAAATAGTATCACTATAGTTACACTGAATTGTTAGTAGCATTATGTGTATTTCAATACCTAACAGATGACTTAGGATAACATTAGTTTATTTAACATTATCGAAACAAAAAAATGACAGCAAAGTGGCGAATATGTTGATTATATTCTTGGTCAATTTCACCTTTATTTTAGCACCGGGAACACATATACACTACTCTAATGCGGTAATTTAGTTCGCATGAGCTACCCCGAGTTCCTTTAGTCAAGTCAAAACCAATGATACTACAATCAATTCAAAAAGAGATGTGGTGTGAAATGAGAGTGGAGAGTTTGAAATAAACAAGTCAAGTATAGCACTTAGCTCCCCTTGAAATCCAACGTGATCGATGTCAAAATCTGTCAACCGTCGTTGGCTCATTTTATAATCGTTGTCATTGCACGCACACAAACTTCCTAGTTTCACTTTAGGAAAATATCCAAGCAAACTGTACCTTAGGTCA
>JAUUEB010283912.1:0-13035 GCA_032362205.1 Clione limacina
TAGTCATTTTGTTGTCTCGTTGTTCAGTTTTCTGGGTTTCTAGTCAGTTTGGTGTCTCGTTATTCAGTTTTCTGGGTTTCTAGTCAGTTTGTTGTCTCGTTATTCAGTTTTATGGGTTTCTAGTCAGTTTGGTGTCTCGTTATTCAGTTTTCTGGGTGTCTAGTCAGTTTGTTGTCTCGATGTTCTGTTTTCTGGGCTTCTAGTCATTTTGTTGTCTCGTTGTTTAGTTTTCTGGGCTTCTAGTCAGTTTGTTTTCACGTTAAGTTTGCTGTGTTTCTAGAAAGTTTGTTAAAGGTCAGTTTGTTTGTTTCGTCATCTTCTAAATTGGGCGAGCGACTTGTGACTATGTTGATTGGCTAGTTATTTAGTTCATAGGCTAGTAAGTTGACGTTTCTATAAATAGTCTACAGTTTTTTTTTCAATGGCTGTAGACTAAGATAAGCGGACTTCCATATGTTCCAATTCGTAAGTCCTTTTGTCAATGTGAATCACGTACATGTATATCCTCCTACAGACACGTTGTACTAGTCAACATTTAGGTATATTTACTAGTAGATGACCCGTTCTTCGAACGTATAAGACAGGTTTGCCAATTAGGACATAGGGTGAGAGTATTTTTTTTAATTTCTTTTACATGAGTGTTGTGATTTGTAAATGATAGTACAATTGAAGACAGTATAAAAAGAGATGATACTGACTTCAATTTGAAAACACCACAAAACAAGTGTACCAAATTGATATAATGGTCAACATTTAAGGATTGAATTTTTTTTTTAAAATGTCCTTATCATAAAAAGATGTATCGCATAGTGACTGGTGATAAAGGTTTAAAAATCATAAAAGCAGAATTTTGCTTAAGATGAAAAGAGAAATGTTGATACTACCTGACAGTGATACTATGTCCCAACTATGTGAGCTTATCGCAAAATAAGAAAGGTTCACATTTAGTGACATTGAATGTCCTAGTTTCCAAGAGCTAAGCTTTGCAGTGTCTTTGATGAGAAGTAGGTTTTTAAAGTGGTGGTTAGTCCTGTATGAGAAATAGTTGTGAGGCTTTGTGGTTTACTGATAAGCGACACAACTAAGGTGAAGGATTTTCAAGGTCCGAATTCCAGAATCACCAATATGTGATTTGGAAAAGTATTTTCTGCTCCCTATAAATATGTGGATAGATACCCGACAATAGACAGTAACTATTCCCTTATAATTATAAGATTTAAGTGCCTAGCATGCATCAAACATGTATGCTTCTTTGGAAACTAAAAAAGCATTTAAATGTTAAGTAAAGTAAATTCTGACAAGACAATAGAATCATTGAGAAATTAGACAGTAAAACACCCGAACACAGCCCTCAGACCTTGAAATGCACAAAATTAATACAGTTAACTGTCATTGTTTATTACAGAAATCTTTGTATGTAAGTAGCAGCAGTGTGATCATCACTCACTTCTATAACATTGTGAGCACATATCAGAACCAAAAACAAAACCATGACAGTTTGAATTCTATTCTATTCTAATTCAAGAACATGCATCAATATAACAGACACAATTCTGAATCACTGCACTCAAAAACATTGAAGTCTGGTGTCCTATAATTGTTATCTCTTTACCTTTCATGTCGAGGGGCCTTCCTTTGTAAGAATAGATAGGAAGTTCTTTACATAGGTATATCAAAAAAGGAGCAAGACTCTTTACAATCCAAAATGATACTCAATAGAAAAATGTTAACCAAAAACAATATCATAAAAATTTTTCCAGATTTGAAATAGGCGTCAATCATCATCAGATTGCCAGCATCTTATTTTGGGGTTTACTGTCTGAACAGTGTGCTGAATCATTTTTATCTTTTTCTAAATAATCTTTACAACATTTGTAATGTTGTAAAATTGTTGAGAACAAGAAATACATAATTCTTGAATCTATATAAATTATCTCTTTTGCTTGCCCTTTTTTGTAAAAAAAAATAAAGATCAACTTTGTGCACAATGTAAACCAAATTACCTTTGAGGGGATACTATCAACCTGTGCATTTTCACAAGATATCCATAGCTCACTGACAGCTATACAGCCAACATGGTTTATGCACTCAAAAACTTTTGCGATGATCCTTTAATTGATTATCCTTTATATTCTGACAATTTAGATATAAATATTTAGCCTTCCTAAATAATAATTCTTACCTGCAACCATAGGTGTACGACTCACAGCCGGCTTGGCCGACTTTGGCCTTTTAGGAAGTTTATTGGGCAAACCCCCACTGCCCCTGGTGAGTCTGTTGCTTTCAGCAGAGCTAGGTCTTACTGGTGGTGGTGATGGCTGACTGATGACCAGAGAGTTCTCCACATCTGTGTGGTTGTCACTTGCTCTTGATGTTGCTCTGGAAACAGACGGACCTGCACTAGAAGGTCTTGGTGCGGGAGGTGTGGCTGATGGGGGTCTGGGGGACAAGTCTGGTCTGTAAAGGTCTTTTGGGTCCATTGGAGGCAAAGCTGTCTTGCCTCTTCCCTCTTTCTGCTCCCTGAAAATAATGTTAGAGTAATGTAGAATTAACAAAAAAATTAAAAAAAACAATAAATCTAAGTTCTTATGAAGCTCTTAATTTCCATCAAAACTAGTCTAGATAGGATTAAAACAATAGCAGTATTTAATAATAAAATGCCCACAGTCAACCTATGGGATGGCTTTAAAATAAGTGTTTTAAAAAATCAATCTTGTAAACTCATGATATATTCTTTTCTTCAGCAGGTTTAACCATAGGATTTCACAAGGTTTTGCCATTCACCAATTACAATTTAGAGTTTAAAACTCTGCAATGTTTTTGTGTTATTTTTGTGTTAATTCATCATTAATTAGAACTGAAACTCTACATGGAAATTTGATTAAAAAAACAACAAGTACCTGACAGCTTCCATGCTCTGACGCAGACTGTCTGCATCTTTCTTCCAGGCCAAGCTGGTGCACTCATCCCTCAGGTCTGCTAGCCTGTCCAGATTCTCAAATCCTCGAGCCATCTCCTCTTTCAGCTGCTTGATGTCAACACTCTGGATACAACATAGACTTCAGTTATTGAACAGCTCACATTTTCTGACAGCTATATAAAGTCTTAATAGCACTAGCTGCTTAACTCTCAAAAAGCAAGTTGTTTTAAAATGATTATCAAATCCAAATTAAAAGGGCTGATGATTTTTAGAATATCTGTTAGTTTGATCATATTTTATCAAATATCAGATATAAGGGTCTCACTAACGATTTAATCAATTCCCTTGCTACAGGGTTTTGTTCTAAAAGAATTAATATCCAGATTGAGGGTTTCCTTAAGTATTGTCACATTTTAATGCATTAAATAATTTTTGAAACTTTGGCAAAAGTCAACAAACATGGCTGTGAATTTTTTCTTAAGAAACTAACATGCACACAATTAACACAAAATATAACATAGTTTATCTTCATTCAAAATAAAGTATTTTTAGAACTCATCGAGTCATCAATCTCACCTCCCATGATTCAGGCTGATCAGCAGGTTTCCCTCGGTCATTAAAGTAGTGATACCTGCCTCCTGTGGCCCCAGACAGATCATACAGGAACTGATTGGCTTCTCTGTCTTCACAGTTGAATGAGATCGTGTGGATCGGGATGTGCTTCTTCATCTGCACTTGAGCAATGATGGACTTTGGTGGCTGTAAAATTGAAAAATGAAATAGTTGTTGAATAACTTAAAATTGTTTTTTTTTCAAAATTGAATATTTTGTGTATTCAGCGTTTTAAGATTTATTTTTAAAATTGTCCACATCATGAAATTTGAGATTGTTTTAAGTAAGAAAATTTATTTTGGATAATTTCAACACAACTGTGGCAATCCTTTTTCAATAATTTTTCTTTAAAACTTTGTTAATTTTAAAGTACAGTATTAACTTTCATCATCAGGTCAAACACACATACATCCAAGTGCTTTTCACTATTTCTTCTCCTTTTTTTAAAACTTTTGTTAACTTTTCTCATTTAATTTATATTCCCTATAGTCCTGTGCAATATCGCTAAAAACGATTTATTCCCCGCGTCGCTGCCTATCTGATCTTAAAGATCGAGATCAAGTCAACTCCTCTCTTGGCGTGAAACGCGCGGGAGGCTATGTATGGCATGTGTTACATGTTTATCTTATTGTGTGAGTGTGTACAGTTAGGTGTTGTGGTATCTCTGCTATCTTGTCACTCGTTGCCATATGACATGGCAGCTGGCTGTGGACATAGTGACGCAATAATGCTAACCTTTTTCTTCGACGACATATTCTTCTTTTAAAAACCTTGAAACTAACAATAGCTTATTTTAGTGATGTACAATGAAAAATTGTTTTAAAGACAAAAACACAAATATATACAATTTAATCAAAATAATTCTAATTAATTAATCAAAATTGTTGTTAGTATGTAGCTGTGTACACAATAAATTATGAATGTAACAAATCTTAAATGATAACAGAAAGGTTTACATTTGATCACAGTGCTGGATCATATACAAAGGTAATTAAAAATGTAATTTAATGGACATTGACTAAAAACTTTATTGTGCAAGAGCTAATAAAAAAGGAAAGGGGGGAAGACAATGTGTGATCAAACATACTGCACACACTCGAAACACGAACACAACCAAAACAGACACGCACGGATCACGCGCAAGACACAGGCATGACCCAATGTGACCCCCAGCATTGCCAGAACGGTAAAACCAGCCTCTCATGACTCGCACGCAGTGGCCTCATGTGAGACAACAGATTTTGTCGAGGGCAGTGGTGGCGGGTGATAATTTGTTAAGTAAAAATCTGAAATCAGGGGAAGTTGAAATCCGAGACACATTTCCCCTTTTGCCCTTGCCTTTTCATCCACTTCTTTTAATATTAATATATTCTCTTTCTCTTTTAACGTGAGCGTCTTTCTCTTGGGTGGCGACATCTTCGACGGTTCGGAGTGAAAAGGAACACATGAATTTATTATTACCAATTGATAGGTACCAGACCAAAAAAACATCTCCTCCATTCATCATACCCCGCGGTGCATGTGTACGCGTGAACGCATGAGAAATCGTCTACACTTGATGACCTCTGATAGTGGTAAGACATACAGTCACATGTCAAATTTGTCACCCACCGCCCGCTTAGCCTAATTCGTACGTCCTCACTGCGCGGTCATAATTCAGTCAATCACAGTTGCACAAGCGGCGACTATTGAAACAATTCTGATGCAAGCGCATGACATGAGACAATAATAATTGCATCACAGACAGGAATTGGAAACAGCTGTCGTGCTTCACGAAATAGTGACCAAACTGATTAATTGTTCTTGATTTTGCTCAAACGTTTCTTTAATTCTTATTCGTTATAAGCGATGTCTTTAAAATCGTAGTTCGATATAAGAAATATATTTTAATGATAAAAAGAGGGATATATATTAAGGTAGTTTTTACTTTGTTCGTTATATCTGAGAATTTGTTAAAAGCGAATTTGTATAAACTCAGCTAACTACAACGATAATATCCATTGTATATGAAAAGTTGATATCACGCTTTTACTCTTTTCTCTTCCTGCCTGGTTGTTGTTCCTTTTTGATAAAGAGACAGACTAAGTCGTATTTAGGGTTTTCAAATGTGGTAGTGTTTATTGGTATAAAGTTATTTTTTGTATCGTGTATCGCTAACTATTTAAAAGGGACCACACCGATGTGTGTTTTCCTTGTTTTTGGTAGACATTTTGAGTTCTTCCTCCGACACTTTTGAATATGTGTGATATTTCATACAATTGTAATTTAATTGCGTAACCACCGAAATGAGGGAGTTAAGGGACCTGAGATTCTATATGCTCATTAATTTTAAGAACAAACGTAAAGTGTGAGAAATGCTGAGCAAAGTAAGGACCGTTTGAAGATTGTATTAGAATTTTCAAAAAGAAAATTGGTAAAGTCTCAGTATAAAATGTGTAACCACCCGATACAAATAAATAACAATTTTTTGACTTCAGCAATTATACTGAAAAGAAGCGGCGAACTGTGCTCATCTTTAAAACTGAATATGCACTCGAATAGACTCAATGAGTGGGGTACCATCTGAACATGGTAGCGACGACCTTCTGGAAAGGGAAGCACCAAACGTGTTAATGCAAAACTGGATTTCTAACACATTACTTATTGTAGTTCAATGTAACTATAATAATCATCTTAAACAATGAAATGAAAACATAGTGCATCTTTGTTTTCTTCTTCCTCCTCACCTTCTCCATGTCCAAAAGTAAAAAAGAATATGGCGAACAGTTGTGCCGAAGGATATATATGAACACAGCTATGTGTAAAAATCATGTTAAGAAAATAAGATGGCAACCCATTAATAATCAGTGTTTCCTGTGAGTTTTTGAAAAAACCGCTGAAAAATAACCGGGGGGTCAAGGGGGCTGGTAAAGCCATCAGAGTGCAGGGATGAAGCCCCCAAAGCTCTAAGAAATTGTAACAATCGAAGGGTAAAATGGATGTATTCTGGTAGTTTCAATGATAGAAAAACTACAATTTTCGCCATTTTGGTCCCAAAAATCTGTCTCCGCGGACCGCGGAATTCATGGAATTTGCGGAAAACAGGAAACACTGCATTAATACATGTTTTATGAGAAAGCCCTGTCAATTTTATATTTAAAATGACACAAGAACTAGCTGCACCAGAATTTTTATAACACAATCACCCATTTTAGATGGGTCTGTACGTAACTAATACAAAACTTAAAATACCATGACAAGCAAACTTACCCCTGCTTGGCTTGTTGTCTGCAGTGTTTGCAAACAGGGGTGCTGTCAACACATGCATACTGTGCTTGTAAAAAAAGCTCAGGAATTCTGATTTTTCAGTTTTCTGAGGATAAGATAAATGTACATGTCTACTATACTCATTGTTTAACTAGAACCCACCTAAAGGTGTATGTTTAAGTAAAATTATTTGTTGCCCTTCACAACACATGAAATCCAAGGTATTTGATCAATTAATTAATGCAATACACAAAACTACAATCACATTCTTTTTAAGGAGTGTAGGATACAGGGGGAGGCGGGAGTTTCCTCATGGTAAGAGACAGTCACCTCCCTAAGGATTGGTTTGGTCTGGATCCTATTTGACTCTCACCCCTGCATCTAGCTCACGCACGACTCATCAGAAACTGCAGTCTCAGTGTATGGACGTGGCCACACCCTGGTTAATGATTTTGAATGACCATCTAAACTATGTGGGCCCACCTGATGACAATGCATAAAGATGGCTTCTTTTACAGCGCCTTAATTAAGCCATACTTTAATAGATCCAATCAGCACACAGTACACTGGTCTATATGCTTGTCAGAATAAATACAAAAAAGTTTATATTTTCATTCATTTAAGTTTGCTTCTTTGTTCCTAAGATATTTTTTCAATTGATAAATAGGTGCTTAATCCTGGCAACCAATCAGGATATAGAGATACAGACAACCACTGATAATAAAATCTTTTTCGTAAAGCAGTAATCGCTCTCACCACATACCACTTTCAACAGATTTTCAGCTTTGAACATTTGTCCCCTTGCAAAGGTCGAACTCAAACTAAAACATGCAACCAACGCGCCCCTCTTTCATTTATGAGACATTGCTTAATTAATTTACAAAATTATAAAAAGGTTTCAATCATTAACATAACAAAACACACAATTAACACAAAAATTGGCTTGTTATCAACTAAAAATCTACTTTTTGGACAACTTTAAGGGAGCAGAAGAAAAATAAGAGAATTTTATACTTAATTCACAAGGACATAGAAATGTTTTGATAAAATCACAAAACTACACATATATTTTTAAATGCCTTTTAACTAAGACAAACATACATAAGTACTTACACTTGCAGTTGCTAGCATATTTTCAGGGTCTAATAGAAGTCTCAAAATTCCTATTAACTGTACAGCTCCACCCAATTCTGAAATAAAATGTAACCATCTATACGACAACATCTAAAATAAATCAATGATGAACATAGATAATAAAAAAAAGAACCTATATGACTTGAGAATGTGATCACCTACTTACAGCATTATTTAAACCCGCTTATCACTTTCATCACAATGCAAAGCAAATTCAAAACTCCTGTTCTTTTCCCCTCTTTGTTTAAATAATTCATAATGCATATGATTGATGAATCAAAGCTTCTTGGTCGCTCCCGAGCAGTTTGTATTATTCAAACTTAACTGTAGATAATTTCTCTATCACCTATCACTTTCATGCATACATTCTGTTTTAACCACTTAAATATCCATCCATTTTATAAACCTTTGTCTATCTCTACAAAAGTTGCTTCCTAGGACGAATATTGATGAGATGGTCAAAATGTCTGAAATCAGAGCAGATACTCTGAAAACTTTAAGTCCTGATAATACCAAACAAATTATTCATTTGATTGATAACAAATCCTACATGGGACATCCTATACTGAAGGGTTTTTATTCACTTACCTGGATCAGTGTCATTAATCATCTGCTCTATGACTAAATTGATTAGAAGATCCTCCTGAAAGAAAATAATAGAATATATATCATCTAGTGATGTGGGGTATTTCATCCACACTTTGCCCTTTCTCCTAAGTTGTCATGAACCAAAGGTGTATCTACATAATAAAGCATTATTTCAACTGACAGAATATATGAAGCAGAGCTTCCAAGTTGGTAAAGTGAAAATGAGGGACAGGATTCATAAAATTGCGGGACAATGTGCAGAAAATGCGGGACTTTTTATAAAAAAAAAAAAAAAGCGATATGTCTACTAAAATGGCCATATCTTGGTCAAATATCAAACATTTTAATAAAGTTGGTCTAAAATGTAAAATATTGATCGTTTAAGCAAAAGTGTCATAAATATATTGGAAAACGACCGATTGATGTCTTAACTCTCTGAGCCCTGAACTCCCCAGTGCTAAATCCTTCTCTCAGATGAGAAAGTAGGTCAATCCGAGGTCAAACACACTTCATGTCAAAAATAACTTTTACCACGCCATGTAATCTGACATTTTGAATCAAGAACTTTAACTCTAGACAAAAAAGGTTGGAATAAAAGCTAAATGAATGATTGGTTGGATATTTTTAGCATATGAAACCTGTGTCAAAGGGGTTTTCTGATCGCGGTTAACCGGGCTACAGGCACGTGGTCACGTTTAGAGCATCGCGCTAAACCGGGCTACAGGGTTCACAGGGTTAAAACTCACGAAAGCAAATTACTTTGATTTTCGAAAATATCGAGATAGTTGTACTAAATTGGCCATATCTTGCTCAAATATCAACCAATTTTGATAAAGTTGGTCTCAAATGAAAGTGAAAAAGATTGTCTAAGTGATAGTTACATAAACATATCGGAAAAAGATCAAGTGCCGTTTACCTTGGTGACCAATCAAAATTTCCGTTTAACAACTGTTGCAACGAGCCTGATCTGAACAAATACGCTTCAATTTCTTGGCACTATTTGACACTGACACTGCCACTGACGAACCTTCCCGTTTCATTGACTTGATGATCACCATGAAAACTTATGACTAACAAATTTTACACAAAAACTGTACAAAATGTCTGTTGAAGTATAATCCAGAATGTAAGAATTGATGTGAATTGACAATCAATATGAAATCTAAAGTTGTGTTGACTTTGTTTGAGAAGATATTTTCAACACATATAATAAGAAGACAAGAAAAAAGTGTTAATAGTTAAAGAAATTCACTTGCCGTTTTTCTTATCTAGCACCTAGTACTAGCAACACGAATATTTAACAACTGCACAGTATGTTATGAATCATATCCTCAAACGTTGTCTTTGTAGTCAAACTAAGAACTCACTGATTGTAAAAACGTTCGTTGTAATCACAAAATCAAAACAAGAAAGATCACAAAAACACAGTAAAGCAGGACTTGACCGATGCCTTTCCCCTGTTTATGATAACGTTAAGACATTTCTATTACCTCCGGGGGTTCCCGAGAGGTTATCAACTCAGTAGAGGGTTGATGCCAAGAATTGTACACCGCGATCCCAGATGGGGACACGGAAAATTTATGGACAGAAACATTAAGGTTTCGTTCAGGTAATCCGAGATGCATATTTCCCGAGAATTTTTAAAGAGTGTGTTCACATTGGTGTGCATTTAACAATGTTACAGGATTTTTCACAAGTTTTGTAGTTTTGCAGGATATGAAGTTTTGCGGGCGGGACGACGGGACACAACCCTCAAAAGCGGGACACTTGGCAGCTCTGTGTACCACTTCATGTCATGGATCTTAATATACTTGGAATTAGGGAAATTGCTGGAATTTTGTAATAATTATATAAATGTTCTTAGTGATTTCTTGTTATATTGAATTCACCTTTTGTCATATGTTTCTGCAAAATTCTCTCCTGGACGCTGAGTCAGTGATATGTATTCTTTAGGTCGCTTGCTTCTCATGTCTTTGCAATAAACCTGAAATTGTCAAGATTATAACAATGTGAACAAAATGTCATCAAGTTGAGAATGATTGAAAACAGAAATACACATAAACAAAATTATGGTTCAATATGTGAGAAGGCAATGCTTTACACATAACTAAGCTGACAAATGTATTAACCTATAATATGACAACTTCATTCTTCGTATTATCAGTGAACATATGCATCCACAGATCTAATTTGGTGGGTAGTAACTACCACCTAGTCTAATCAGCGACAATCAATAAAATGAAAGTCCATTGTGACAAGTTAAGCACATCAAAGATCCTTTGGTGGTTAGAAATTGAAGGAAGAGTAGCTGACACAGATGCCATATAAGAAAAATAAATTTTCCTATCCACTTACTGTTCACTCTTGCAGTCTAAATATAAGAGCACCTACTGAATACAAATAGTGGCCAACTTGGGCGAAGAGAAACACCAAAAATATTAAACAAAAACTTGATTGTAAAGCAGTATTCAAACCTCAGCCAACAAACAAGTTAAGTTTGTTTGAGCTAAAAGCAAAAGAAAAAACAGACAAACCCATAGGGAGACTAATAACAAGGTAGATCAACCATATTAGGAAAGACATGAACAAACTAAGCATTGTAGAGCATACTCTAGGTTCAAGGATTGCCTGGTCTACATAGTGGATAAAGACAGAAGTTGAAGATGAAAACAATCAATTTTATATTGATAAATAATGTTTGATATGAAAATGTCATATGTTTAGGTTAAAAATTCATTTTTAGAAAGTTTAAAATTTAAAGAAAAGATTATTAGGAAATTGAAATATTCTTGGTAATTCGTTTTTCATTTTTTCTTTACACAATGAATCAAGACTTACTTTGACCAACTGGTTGTCCACTTTGAGTTGATAGTCACCATCACGACGAATTGTTGTCATCCTTTTAAACTCATTACAAGTACTTGCATAACCTGAAAAGCATGTTTGAAACACTTGAAAATACATTTCAGAAAAATTCAAGAAGTTAGGTAATTATCCATTAGAGAAGTTAGGTAATTATCCATTAGAGAAGTTAGGTAATTCTCCATTAGAGAAGTTAGGTAATTATCCATTAGAGAAGTTAGGTAATTATCCATTAGAGAAGTTAGGTAATTATCCATTAGAGAAGTTAGGTAATTATCCCCTTTCCAAGTTGTTACAGGAAATAAAACTTATAAATATCAGCTTAAAAGTATAATCTACTGATTATCAAACAAAATTAAATTAAACAAATCTCAAATGAGTGAACAATCTCAGACTTCTAAAGATTTATATTTAAATAGCAAACAGTCTTGAGGAAGAAATGCCAAGAGAGTTCCTACAAGGTGCAAGAGTAGACCGAAAAAGCTGGAGAAAGCTTGTCCAACCGAGGTTGATGGAGTAAGTGAGTGCTAATCAGAGAAAATGATGCCAAACTTACAGTGTCCATTATAACAGGCCCTTCTTGTGACTGGTCGATACAGTGGGAGGCAGAAACGACGTTTTGTCCTTTCCCCGTTGTTGTCCACACATATAACCTGACGTCTTTGTTTTCCATGGCCACAAGCAGAGTTACACTGAAATTATACAAGCAGAAATGAGGTTGTTATATCACCATTTTGGGGGTTTGTCTCTACTTATTAAAGTTGTCTGCTCAAATTTCTACGTGATTTTTTAGATTTTGATGAATCTGATAGATGTAAAATCTCAAGGGGAAAAAAAGTATAAATTGTTTATCCTATTTAATTTTTTTTATTTGTTAAAGGATATAAAATCATTTAAAAAAGAACTGAAAAATTAAATAGGATAAAATACTTGACAATTATCAACTTATGTAGGAGAAAAGTGGCTGATTCTTTGAATTCTTCATGAAATTCAGTTGAGATATGGTACCAGCTACAGGCATGTTGGCTTTGAAGGTAATCCTTAATGGAGATGTTGGAATGAATTCAAAACATGGTCGCAATACTGAGTTAACGGTGAAAATAAAAGGGACAAAATTACACTTGACACCATTGATGATGCCTACAGGCAATTAGTAGGCCTTAAACTTAAAAAATAAGGTTATGAAGAAAAAAGTCACTAGTCACCTCTCCCCACGCTCCTACAGTCCAATGACTTTTAGAAGTACACTCCCCATAATTACAGTAACGAGTGTTTTTGGGTCTTTCCTCAGGTCTGCATCCATAGTGAACCTCTCCTGGCAATATCCAACCCTCTTTTGTGACAGCCTGGCAAACCACTGTCCTTGATTGACGACCTTCACCACATGTGACTGAACACTGGGGAAATCAACAAACACACTGATAATAAGAAATATGAATTTCCTTTTAAGTTTTGCCTGAACTGTATGTAGATCTGATCATGTGACATGTAACTGTATGTTGATCTGATCATGTGACATGTAACTGTATGTTGATCTTATCATGTGACATGTAACTGTATGTTGTTCTGATCATGTGACATGTAACTGTATGTTGATCTGATCATGTGACATGTAACTGTATGTTGATCTGATCATGTGACATGTAACTGTATGTTGATCTGATCATGTGACA
>JAUUEB010284023.1:0-13035 GCA_032362205.1 Clione limacina
AGCATAGACAGACATGTATGTATACAGTCTCTGGGGTGATCACTCAACACTTCACTGGTAAAGCGTTGTGGAGAAAAGCGTCCCCGAGTCTGACACCAAACGACTCCACAAACCAACACTCAGCAGTCAGACCAACTAAGTCAAAAATGGTCTAGACGGACGCGCTCACCTATTTAAAAATCACTTCATTTTTAAGACTTACATAAAAGAAAAAAGAAGTCAGGAATAGTCCAGGCGACAGTGGCAGATAGTGCCCCCCCCCCCCCCCTCACAAAAGCTCAGTGCCAACATCTTGTTGTGTACGGTCATAATGTAATAAAACCATATTTTCCTTTAAAAAGGTTATTTGAGCTATGTTTAATCGAGGAATTGCCAAAGTTACTTCTCCTTTTTTTTTTTTTAGCAAATGTGCTATTTTATTTAACTGAGCATATCCGGCAAAATGATAAAGCTAGACAAACCAAATACATATCAAAATAAGGGTAATAGAATAAACGTTTTAAATATATCTTTTACACCTGTGGGGAGCTTATTTATTCAGCATGAGGTTTAAAATTATCTATACAACTAGGTCTTAATACAAGAACAACTGATGTATACACAGTGCCAATAGTTTATTCATAATTTGACTTTTGTGTAAGAAAACGCGAGAAAAATGCAATTTTTACCTTTCCTCTTTAAAATTCATAAATATGAGTGTAAGGTTATTAGCATATTTTACATATTTAACATATTTCAAAGTTTATTCTTTTACCGTTAATTTGATAACAGTTTGGTTTGTCTAGCTTAATCATTTATCATTTGAGAGATATGTTCAGTTAAAGCAAGTTTTGATTTTTAAAAAAAAGCAGAAACAACTTTGTCAATTCCTCGATTAAGCATTGCCTAACTCACTTTTTTGTTAGTAAACTTGGTTTTGGTACCTTATGACCCTAGAAGACAAGACTTTGGCACTTTGATTTTGTCTTTCTGCCACATGCGCCTTGGCTAGAAGGAAGAGGAATACACGCTGACAAAAGAAAGAGGGCTGAGAGCTGAAGGTATAGACAGAATGTATATGTTTATAATCCAGTGAATGTATAAGGGGGCATAATCTAATATATAGTCAAGGGGTATAATCTAATATATAGTCAAGGGGCCTAAGACATGAAGAAGAGGGCATCAGAAATGAAGAAGAGGGACTCATGATTTGAAAGCACATAAATTATAAGTGCTCCCCCCCTAGAGATGTCTACGGTGCTTGGTCTAGACTCGTCGCTCTTTCTCTTTTATTTCCCATTTCCCTTAAGAATTTGAATCGAAAAAAACAACACTAGACTACTTGCCGATGAATTGGGCGCACAAATTCGATTTCAAGACGGAATCTTAGAAATTTTCTTCAATCATTATAGCGCAAACGTAATTATATCCGGCCTTTCTCTGGTAAGTTGTTGACTGACGTCATCAAATTCAAAGTTTATTTTGATGTTCTCATTGAACATCGGGGCAATCGATTCGAATGATGTCTTTATGTAAACACGGTCATTTCCTGATAAAATACAACAACAATAAGAACCGTATCCCCAAAAATTAACCGAAACCGTAAGAAGAACAGAGAAAATAGACAGGAAGAAGGGAGAAAGACAGAACGACGAAAGGACAAAGAAATAAAGAAGGACGGAGATAAATCATAAAAAACACGCGCAAATTTGTAAGTTAAAAAGGATTAAATAAAAAGAAGATAAGGGGGTAAAGAAATAATGAACATTTACTATAGCAGAGAAAGAATTAAATAGTTATAGAGAAAAAACAAGACAAGAAAGAACGGAAGAAAGGTAAGACTAAAGTTAGGTATAAAAACGTACATTAGTGGAGAAAGTCAAACGAAAAGCCATGAATCTTAGGCATTTTAATATTATTTCTTTAACTATCAAGCCCAAGAGATAAATCATTGAGAAACATTTCTTTGGACAATTTTGCAGACGCTCACTTTCACAAATTTGAAAGTCAAATTATTGAAAGGGTGTTGGATGCTACAAGTAGTTATTTGTTTCAAGTATCCTCAGTCCATAAGATCTATTTAAACTACTAGTTGTTTTTTAAACCTTTCGTCCTTTTACTTTTGTAAATGTTTTTTGAGATGCTGATCGTGCAACTTTGTATATTTTTTGTGTTCACTTTCGTCTCGTTTTCCCTAATCATTACTTTTCGGTCACGTTGACATGTGTTGGTTGCGTGAGTGCAGAAAAGAGCTAACTTGGATGAACCAGGCTAAAATCTAAAAAATCGTTCAACGTCAAATGACAAGAGAATCGTTGTCCACAGCGTGAAAAGACGCCCACACAATGTCAAACACGCGATGCCATATCTCGAGATCTAGTCGCTACATTAATCATTATCCATTGATTAGCCTTCATCTAATGGTCTTCATCAAATATTAACAAATCAACACAGAAATATCAATTGCGTTATAGATGCACTTAGATCCAGGACATATGCGAATGTCATGTATGGCTTCATCGGATTGGCTGGACATTCTGATTACTCAGAAATAACAACATATGCTTCGTAATTCCATCGGCTAGGTTTTTTAGGCGGCTCAATGAGAAGGTAAAATGGTTTTATTCCATATTTTATCATCATGATAGACTAACAACCAACAATGAAAGCCAAGCCAGGGACTATTTTTTCATCCAAATGTCTTTTTGTCTTTTTTTTAAGCCTGTTGCAATAAAAGCTCCTTTTACAGCTGTATCCACTTATGATGAGACTTCAAATACTACTGTCAAAGGCCGTCACCTTTACTGTGGAAAGTGACATCCTTCGAACTAATTAGTATTATTTTCAATTTCGTTTGGTGATTGTCTGCCAAGTTCAGACAAATCCGTGACATTTATGGCGTTGCCCGTTATGGTTTCTATCGGATTCGACATTCTATTACCCAGAAATAACAATCGCTTCGTAGTTCCACAACTAATTTTAAAATTGCATCTGTTCAATCAGCCTGTGAATGACGCTGAACTCATTCGTCATTTGTTTAAAAACACATTCATCACCACAAAATGTCCTAAAAGGTATCCCATTAATTTCATGCGTTTATCTTGTACATTGGGCGTGTCTCATTGCTTGAGAGCCAAGAACATAAATAGAGTTTGAAAGAGCATTACCGGAACTCACTGAGGCATCATTGCAAATACATTAGTTTGACAGCCTTGAGACTGTTATCCTGGCCTTGGAAACTCAATTGTGATGGGATCTTTTAAAGGCAATGTTACGGACAAACAAAACACAAAGATAGCTAAGAGTATGTTTGCTCTTGAGTTCATGTTCGTCAGAGACACCATTAGCATTTATATCTGTTTTTTCGGTGCGATTGCTATGCTAGCACCGGAGGATGCGAACTATGAAGTTTGCGATTGTTAATTCAGCACAAACCCCCAATGCGGTTCATCCCTTCCTGCCCTACATCTGTGACATCTTGTCACTTGTTTCAACGAATGGTTATAGTCAGACCTAAACAGGATTCATAACTGTCCAAATTGAACGATACAGACATCAAATAAACAATGTTTTCTTGTGAACATTTTGCAAGGTGGTTAACTGTTTACCGTCTTCATCAGCACAAGGAGGTTTATATCGGCCACGGTGATGATACTCCAGACAATTACGTGCTGCCACACAGAGAATGTAATGTCCAGCACTACTGTATATACTACTGATACACACTATGCTGATACCCGACCGACCACTTTTAGTTCGAGTCTATAAATGTCGGGCAAATCCGCTGCTGAATTCCCATTTTCAAAAAAGTCTGAGACCCGGCCGGATTTCGAACAACCAAAATTTCGTCAAATAAAACAAGTACTAGTAGCAGCCCAAAATCGTGTTTCAAAATATACTGTCAAAACAACTAAGCAGACACAGAAAGAAATATATAAGTGCTGCAAGGGCATTAATTAAACTTGGATGAGCAAAACTCCCCCATTATTAATGATTAAGCATTGATTAAGCACTTACTTAATACGCCCAGAAGTTTCGTGTTTTAGCACTTCAAACGCGTTCAAGACAATATTATATAGAAATAGCAACAATAGCAAAGACGTCGCCTAGACAAAGATAATTAACAATCAATTATTGATGATTGTGTGTCCTCTCATTCCATCACCTCAAATCAATATTTTCTTTTTTATTTCCTTTGGCCTCAGTGCAGGAATCTGTCCGGTCGTTGGCAAGTGTGCACGTCTATGTTTGTTTGTGCATCATTTCACAAGGACAACGCTCTATTGCATTTATTCGATTGCATATCATGCTCATCTACAAAGTAGCAAAAATATCACAAGTATAAACTGTCAAAACTCACACCCCGACTGTCTGTGTTCAATAGTTGAACGTAACCGGCAATAAAAGAAAGCATAGCGACGCTTTCGTATTATGGGATTTTGTCGAAAATCAATACGCCGTGATTTGAAAACAACACGGTCTATATCAATAGTAATAATACCAGTCTCTTTATATTTGGTTGCATCATATTCAGATAGCCAGACGCAATTTACTTAAAATAACAGAGTGTGTTTATATAAGTGCTTTTTACCAGCCCTTTTTACGCTATGTTTTTGTCAGACGCATGATCTTAGCAATCATGCAATTTCCAATATTTCCTGGGAGCTGGCTAGGAAAGTATTATGTAAATTCCATTCACAAGGGAAAAACATCGGACCCTTACTGGCTTTAAACACCTAACACCTCGATAACAAAGTAAATAGCATGCGAGTAGACCATCTACACTACATATAACTGAAAGATACTTATACATTATGTATATCACTTATACTTCCTTAACAGTTTGTTCAAACCTTTATGCACAGGTTATCGTATGACTTTTTGTACAATTAAAAAATCCAGTATATACTTGAGGGGGGGGGGGGGTGAGAGGGTTTTCTTCACCTTCCTCACATGCCTCAACCGGACCTTTTTAATGATCCTTACGTATCCTAGACAACAATTAAATTGCGGTTACAAAAAAAACTTGATCCGACTGACCACTAGGGCTGACGAATGGTTAAGAAAATTCTCATAATATATCGAGATTACTCGCAAATGAAAGCTGTCGCCATGACGATCACATCTTTGTTATAATTTTCGCGCAACGACCATTTATTCCAGAGTAAGGTTTCCAGATTGAACAGCTGACCAGCTGACCCCTGGTTAATCATAGTTTCTAAAATTCTCAGATCAGAATGCATTGTGTGAGTGAGTACTTACTTGCATAATTCCGCTCGAGTCAATTAACCATTCAATTTTCGGTAACTACGATATTGACATAAAGGTATCTTAGAAACTTAAAAATATTTTTTTTGTATAATGTTGTGTCTAGATATCCTAAGGATAATCTAAAACTAGGTCCAATTGTATCATTGTGGGTGGGGGGGGAGATAACCCTTCCCCGATTGCATCATTTCGCGAGTGAGTACTGGCTCGCACGACCACTTACGTTCCATATTTCAACTCAGTCTAACTACATCCGGTAGAAAATCAGTTTATGAGTTTTAAATAATTGCATTTCATGCGTGATAACTCATTTGCATGACCCCATTCCAGTCAATTTACCAATCATTTTTTTGGATAATCCAATCTATTGACAGAAGAGCATCTTAAGAACCTAAACATACTCGTTTTGATTCAATTTTGGCAAATAGAGCATTGCCAAGAATACAGTCTTTATGAACCTAAAAATAGTTGGTTTGCTAAATAGAGCATAATCAACGTCGGCGAAGTTCAAAAGATGTTATACATACTACATATACAACACTATATACGATGAGAAAACGCAAAAGTCATACAAAGTCACTAACAATTAAGTCGTATCGATTTAGTAGAATATTTGGGGCTGAACTTTAAGATACGACCATTTTGAAAATGCACATTGATAACTGGTAAGATGGGGTATTGATGACGTCATGGTCAAGCTGGACATCATAATCTAGAACTAATAGTGTAGTATACAAAAATATACACATGTAATCGTCTCGGTGCCAACGTTCATTTGAAATCGGATTGGTGTGATGGGGGTCTTGATGACATCACGGTCAAGCTGGTCATCTTAACTCGAGAACAAACAGTCGTATCGCAAAAAATACAATTTGAAATCGTCTGGGTGCCAACTTTCATTTACAATAATTCCCGATCAATTCTTAGCATTCTTATTTATTGACCATTGGTCAGCCCTAGTGGTCAATCGAATCACAAAAATGGTTGTCGTGGATACCTGAGCGTGATCCAAACCAGGTCCGGTTCAGTCAGGGGGAGGGGGGCTGAGAGAAACATGTTACCCCCGACTAAAATGTTACATTTGAATGTATCAAAAAAATATTCGCCCATTTCCAGGGATAAAAATTACGAACAAAAAAGGAAAATGAGAAAGGAAGAGCAAAATCAATAGAAAATGAAAGTAAGTGTTTTCTTAAGTACGTTTGTTTCAAATGTAGTGGGATCCTCGTCTTCAGGCACAATTTCTCCATAATTTGTTTAGCCTTCCCGACCTTTCTAAGAGTACATACAGATAGTAGCCCTCACCCACCTGATCAATGAGATTATTTAAATACCATTCTCTTTATCCACAATTTGCCGTGTTGACACTTTGCTTTGCTTACCACTCCTCTTATAAACCTAATTGTCTCACTCACAAACACTATCATCATCTCAGTACAGTCAGGACAAAGTTAGGAATGGGATTGCTGCTACAAACACAACCTCATCGATTAGAAAGGAAAAAAATACATTTTTATTGTTGCTGATATTGTTGTTGTTTTTTGGTGGTGTTGTTGCTGGTGTTGTTGTTGTTTTTGTTGTTTGTGGTGATGTTCGTGATGGTGTTGCTGTTGTTTTTGTTGTTATTGATGGTGGTGGTGTTGATGGTGGTGATGGTGGTGGTGTTGATGGTGGTGTTTATGAAATAAAAACGAGTTAATTTGTAATTCATTAAAGATGTGTGTGACTGTCCACTGTACAAGTCTCATGACGCATTTTCGCACATTTCTGATATGGGACATGGGTTCATTAAAAAAACAAATCTTTCTTCGTACCGCGGCCGTTTCCTTCAAACCACTCTTACTTTTAGGAAAAGACGTGAATCAAACAATTGACACAGAAAAGAAATCTCTCCGCTAGCAAGTATCGAGAAAATCCCATTAACTTTCTGTCATCTAACTTAATATATAAGAAATAATGACTTGATCCCGGCCCGTATTTATTCAGTCAGATAGTCACTTGCGATGGCCAGAAATGTAAATAAGCTTTCAGGCCGACCTCTTTATAAGTCTCTGCATCAATCAACTTCACGTTTATTAGGAAAGCTAGTTCAGAGTAACAAATGAGACTCAGCCCAATCATGCATCGATTCCCAGAATAGAAGCTTACTGTTGTCAATTTAGTATTTGTCCATCTTTATGGCTAAATTAATCAGTTTTCATTTTACTATTTGTCCATCTTTAGGGCTAAATGAATTGTTTTTCATTTCGTTCTCATATTAAAATGAAGCAAAACCATCCCAAAGCTTATAGACAGCGGGCCAATGGGGACCCCCATCCCACCCCCGGGAATTTATGAGACAATCTTGTTCAACAAGTTGGACATCTAGGCTTATTAATCTCCGACTGCCTGCCAAAAAATAATAAAAACTGACCCAGATACTCACACGAATTATTGATGAAACATAAAAGTGCCTTATTACTTCGATCGTGCTTATAAAGTGTACAGCGCATTCATACAAATAGACAAAAAATGGTTAAAGATCGATGTTTGAGGAAGTGCCAGCATCGTTATCATCGCTTTCTGACAAGAGAAGCTTGGGGCTGTGTTGTAAACTAAGGGAAACCAACTGTTGCTTTGCACCCCCTACAGGAATCTAACGGACCCTGTTTAATGACCCTGAGGATGTCTCGTCACAGAAGGTGATGTTGCCAAAAACCCTGCAAGGACTGACCACTAGGAATGACCAATGGTCAAAAACTCAAAAGTTCTCAGAATGGATCGGTAATGGGAAAGATAAGCCTGATCTAACTACAACTACAATTAGTCCATTAGATGTGAGGTCCGTCCAGCTTGACCGCGACGTCATCAAAAGATGACGTCATCGACATTTAAAAAGTTGTCTTTTCTGAACAAAATTAACACGATTGCTACGTGAACAATCACCCCTCCGAGAGTGATTACTTGCACGTTAACTCTACGAGTCAATTTAGCAGCACATTTATTGGCAATATCAATTCATGTTTGAAATACCTCCGTTAGTTTTACCATGAGTCAGCATCTTCCTCATTATTGCACTATTTTGCACCAGACATGAAAAGAATGTCAACACCCGGAAGGCATAATATGTGTGACATTATCACCTCGTGAGAGCCACTACGCTGCATCAGTCTGAGACGTGATTGAGCATTTTATAAAGAGAACAAAAATTGCTCCTGATGGTGGTCACGTAGGACATATGTTATATGTAAAAGTGTATAATGTCGTGATGCGGAATGTTTTTTGGGAATAAATAATGCCATTATCTGTCCTGTGTCGTTGTTTATGCGTGTGCCAAAGAATATAACTACAGTTTAATGGATTTTGTTGTTGAAAAATGCGACATTTTCCCGCTGTTGTAACTTAATGGACACCCTGTTCACCATTGGAAAAACTAAGGTTGATGGAATAGCATAGCTATTATCAGAGAAAGTCGAAAGGTGCTATGAATTACTATATATTGTGAGAAGTTAACTCAGAACATGACCACTATATACAAGTCAATTTACCGTCACATTTTTTGCCTTCATCAATAGTAGTTTAAAACGCTCTTAGAACAAAAGAAAATTATATTCGATTAAAATTTTGCAAAATAAAGCACAATTTTGTTAGCAACAGTTGAAAGCTGTTATAATTTATTATAAATTACTGATGAGCGCTAACTAAGAAAAGGGAGGGGGGACTCTTAAAAGGTCACCCAAATTCACTGAAAGGGTTTAATCGGATTTGTCTCCTCGAGTTAATGCTACCAAAACACTCATTTATTAAGATAGAACAATTTAGAAATTCCAAGTTGACGACGTCACGGACAAGCTGGACCCCATGACTCTTTAACTTATTGTCGTAGCTTAAAGATATAATATTTGTAACCATCTCGGACGTATTTTTAATTTTTGACCAATACCGATCCATTATGAGCCCTTTAGAGTTTTTGACCATTGGTCAGCCCTGGTTGTCAGTCCGTGTTGTTTTAGCAACATCGATTTTCTGTGCCTAGGATCATTAAAAACACCAAATTCAGTCATTTCTGGTGAGGGGGATGCAAAGCAACCATGTCCTCCCAGACTATGTACTGGAACTCAAAGGATTCAACTTACACAAGCCCTACAATGCTGCATTGTATAGCCACAGCTCGAGGCACAGACCTTGGAATAGTTATATGAGTTATAGGGACGAAATTTGGCACACCAGTCGGCCTCAAGCAATTTTCGACATATTATTTGATTGATCATGGTTGTTAGTTTTTATGGTTGTCGGATGGAGACTTATCTTCCGTTTAATATATTGATTTACTTGTGATACAGGCTGCCACTATCATTCAGGTGTCTGGATCGAACAAGTCTTTTAATTAAGCTCTTTCTAACTACTCCCATTATGTTCAAGGTACATTGAATTTGTATTATTGCAACCATGTTACTGAACGCTTTCAATGGAGTACTTCAGAATTACAGTTGCTGTAACAACAATTACCAAGTAGTGGCGGACAAAGACGGTATTGATCTCAAAATTGATACTTTAAAATACTTTTCTTAATATTTCTATAGTTTAGTTAGTTGAATGTTTGTCGTTTATCGATGTTTGAAAAGTAACGTTAACCTTCCCCGTTGGTCGTATTCCGAAATTTGAACATGATGTCATTCGTTCATTGCAAGGAAATTACTCATTTTCTGTACTCGAAGCTGCAATTTATCTCCATGAGGATGAGTTTCCACTTTTAGGTATTCGGATTGTTATTAACAATTCATCCACAACGTATAAATAGGTGATTAAGTTAGTTCCCAAACAGGGTTTGCCTATTCCTTTTTGGAAAATTGTCATAATATTAAATAAAATATATCTCTTATCTGTATGCATTGTTGTGATTAAGTAACACATATCTAACATTTGTAAAACAGTAGATCCATTAATTTGGCAAAATAGGTTCCAAAAATTAATATTGCATATCTATGATTTTCAAAAAATATTAACTCGCACGGGGTATGTCATGTTCACTTTTTGGGGCAATCTTTTTTTTTCTTCCAAATTATAAAAATATGTTGTGATCTTTTATCGGCTCACACTTTTGTTTGGGAAAACACGCCCAGAGTTGTACAAGTTTCTACTATAAAAATCTGTTCAAGTATATAGACTTCAATGTATGAATTGTAAATAAACTAAACTACCGGAACTTAGGAAATAGTCGGTTGAATGTGCCCATAGTACCAGAATCTAGTAGATATCACCCTACGGGGAAAGTTAAACAGGCATGACTGATTAACAATAAAACTAGAGGGCTGAGTGTGAGTGTTTAGCGCCTTCGCAGTAGTTCATGAAGGTCGTATTAGGTGGGGGTGAGAACCACTGTTTGTGTGATGAGATGACAGAAGATGATGAAACGAGAAACCTGAAGAAACTCGTACAAAATTGATTAATCAATGGCCGACGTCCAGACCTCAGTCAAAATTGAAATGGGACCCCTCGAGATCCTTTCCCTACATAACTACCCAGACAAGTCCCACAGAAGACAAGACACTTTTCCTGGCACGTCCAACTGTAGACCCTCAAGACCCTCTAGCCTTTTCGCACTGATTCTTTTATCGTAGTCACACTTGCCAAACGAATTTCATGACAAAAACAAGAAAAAATATGATGTGTGATGACTAGACAGTTTTAAACATTATTAAGTTTCACGAAATTACATTTCTTGATTACTTATCAAAACTCGGAGGAACCATTATTAGTCTGGATAAATAAGTACATCAATACAGCCCACAGGTTAGTATAACGAATGTGTCACTCTTCTTTGAACTAGATAGACATTGGGGGGGATTTGATTTTCTTTTGAAATCTACATGACTCCAGACAGTATACACTCAAGAACAAGAGTATCCTTCTTCACAAGGTCAGCACCGTTGCCAAAAAGACACACTTATTCAAAAAGATATTCCCCAGATGGTATGTTGCTCAGAATGCCGACTCTCAGAATGTAAGCTCTTCAAAATGTGCATTGCTCAAAATGTCTATTGTTCAGAATGTCTATTGTTCAGAATGTCTATTGTTCAGAAGGTATGTTGTTCAGAATGTCTATTGTTCAGAATGTCTATTGTTCAGAATGTCTATTGTTCAGAATGTCTGTGGTTCAGAATGTCTATTGCGGGGTGGCTAACAGTGGCTGATTCGCTGATTTAATCAGCGTAGGGCAACGTGGGCACAGTAAGTTAAGAAAAATAAAGTAAGGAAGGAAAAAGGCCCCCCCCCCCCATCCATTTCGATCCAAAATGTTCTAAATTTGCCCAAATCATTCACTTATTTTCAATATTTCGACCGTTTCGCGGCCATTGATTCCCAATTGAGATTTAAAGTGCTCTAAATTTGCACAATTTCTAAAAAATGTCGGCCGCTTTGTGGCCAATGTTTTGATTATATCCAAGGTCGACATACGCAGACCCACATTAAGGAGACGGGTTAGAAAGGGTATCAGCGTAAGGCAAAATATTTTCTGTCACCCTGGTCTATTGTTCAGAATTTATGTTTTTTTAAGTTTACATAAATCAGAAAGTCAATTTTTCATGTTTGTTGCTAATAATATCCATTATTCAGGATGTATGTTGTTTAAAATGCCCATTGTTCAGAATGTCTGTTGATTAATATGTCAATTGTTCAAAAATCTTTAAAGTTGAGAATGGCTTTTGTTCAGGATGTTTTTTGTTCAGATTGTCCTTTTTTGACATTTCAACTTTTACCTTGCAACATGACAACATAAACACAAACAATAAATGGAGCCTCTAGTGTTCACTAGCTCAAAATACGTTATTTTTATCACCACTTCTATACTCGACTTAAAAATCAGACTACTAGCCTGGGTTCAGAAATAAAGAAAATGTAAAAAAAAACATTGCAACACAAAAAAGTTAAAAACATACGCAGGGAAGTAAACAATACAAACATATTAGAGTTGTCCCTCTTCATGACAAAAAGGTACTTCACTCTACTTTCAGATAATTTGTTTTAACCTGATTTCATCACAACTTAACCAAGCTACATAAGGGATTAAAATTGGAAAAAAAATCTCGTAACAATCCCAGTTTCCTCGAAACTAAGAGGCATCGCTAACGCTCGCCGATTTACATTAAGTAAACATTCCCAAATGGTTTTAATTGGGGCGCGAGAGATTTCTCTCAACCCCCTAACATGACTCAACCGGAACTGGATTTAAATTATTTCTAAGGGACCTAGACACAAATATTTGCTATCTCAATTAACTTGAGACGACTGAACACCATGACTGACAAATAGTCGAATAATCAAAATGCTCAGGATGGATCGAAATAAACTTAAATCGAAGGTGTTGCTGAGACGGTACGGATATGTATTTGATTTTGCAAGTTAGTCCATGAGTTTAAATTACTGCATTTCATAAAGGAGTATTTACTAGCATGATTTCTGTACGAGTAAATTTACAGTGAAGTTTGGGTGATTGGTATTTTTGGTTCCTTACAATGTATTCTTGCAACATGATAAATATTGCAGTCACTCAAGGAGTGCTAAGAATAATTCTTGGTGAATAGACTCGCGCAGGGGCCATAACCAACACTTCATTTCTTTAAAAAAAAATTCATTTCATGAGTAAGTACTCACTTGCATGACTTCTGTATGAGTCAATTTACCATAAAATTGTTGACCACTCCTTCATGAAATACAGTTATTTAAAGTTATAAACTCATTTGCATGATCCCTAAGGGAGCGTTGAAATATCATCTTACACATTTTTGAGGGGTTTTGGACCCCTCC